>AWOL01S0023599.1:0-10342 GCA_000715115.1 Nicotiana otophora | reverse complement strand
ACACCCCAATCGCTTCATACACAAAACGACCACCGTAGTAGTGTTAACAACCCGAAATTGTTATGATGAACGGCCAGCCCACATCCTGCATTTATGTGGTGTTTCTCAACACCCTTCCTCCTCCAAAACTCTTACAAAATAGTAGTAAAACATGCTGCCCAACAGCACCACAAAACAGTCCATAAAACAGTCCACAAAACAGTCCGCTACAAGTGAATAACTCAAACTCACAGCTTTCGATCACCGTCCCGTGAGTTCTTACAAATATAGAACGACTTACTATGAATATACAGCAGAAAAAAATGGAAGAAAGAGAGCAGTAAACTTACCTTATTTGTTGGATAACTCGGCTCCTATCTTGGTTCTTCAAACTCTAGGCTTTACCTCCAATTAGAACTTCAAAGGGAGAGAAAATCAATTGGGGTTTGGGGGAAATTTTTGGAAGGAGCTTTGCAGAGATTAAGTCTGGTTATTTTTCCCTATTATCAACCTAATATATGAAGGGGATAAGCCTTTAAAAAGTCCTCTTTGAATGACCCGAACTGGCCTATTTTTGGATGACCCGAAGAGGCCCATATTTGGATTTTCGTTTAAGCAAGTAGGTGACAGTCTGCGCAGTCTCGGAAAACTTCCCATCTCTACTCCGATGTCGTATTGACAAACGGTTTAATGAGTTGGAAAATAGACTCATAGATCTTTAATTTTATGGGTGGAACACTCCATAACTCTACGTATATTGGGAGAAAATTTCAGTTACATTGGACCCAAAGTTTTAGTAAAACTTATGAACGGAACTTGTGATGACTTTCATCGACTTTTGTTCCACCACTCGCTTGACTTAAAAATATAACACACGACTATCATACGACTAAAATAACTCATAACATAACCTCCTTATCATGTTAAACACCCTGGTCTCACTCCAAAAGTACATGCTATAACATTCTCAATTTGTCGATTTTCGACGAAACATTATGTTTTTAAATTCCTTTAGCTTTTGAATCTTCCAACAATTTTTGTACTTGTTGTTCATGATCTTCAATATTTGTAACCTCCGAGGTAATATGATTAACTTACTTTGTAAACTTTTCAAATATGATTTTATTTCTGAGCTTACATCAATTGACTTACGACGATTCGTACGTACGAAAACATGGGTTGTAAAATAAGAGGTCATCCACATAGACTAGAATGACTAATAGCTCCGAGTCCACCTTCTGTGTAAAGAGAGAATAATCATAGTGGATTTGAACAAATCTCGTATCCACTAATGCTTCAGTTAACTTCACATTCCACTGCCTAGGAGTCTTTTTTAATCTATATAGTGATTTAAGGAGTTTACACACTTGCTGACACTCCTCCTGCCTTGAAAAGCCATCACGAGCATGCATGTACACTTCTTCTAGAAGGTCTCCTTGAAGAAAATCATTGTGAACTTCTATCTGAAACACATACCAACCAGAAGTAGCAACCAAGGCAACTACAGCTCTCACAGTGACCATTTTAGCTACTGGAGAGAAGGTGTATAATCTAAACCTTCATGTTGGTTGTAACATTTAGCCACCAAGCTGGCCTTATATCTTTCCACCTCACCAGAGGACTTGTATTTGACCTTAAACACCCATTTGCAGCCTATAGGAACCTTCCCAGGAGAAAGAGGGACAACTGACCAAGTGTTGTTCTCTTCAAGAGCACTGATCTCAGCTTGCATAGCCTCAACCCACTTATGATCCCTACTGGTTTCTGAGAAAAAATGGGGTTCCACAATGGCTGAGAATGCAGTAAGAGAAGTCTTGTGGGGAATGGACAAGTGATCATATGCCACGTAGTTGGACATTGGATAAGGACAAGCTCACTTCTTTGGTGGAACAATATAGTCTGCTAACCACACATGTGGTTTGGTAAGCCTAGAAGACTTGAGTGCTACAGAAGAAGCAGATGGTTCACAGACTGATGCATGAGGAGAAACAGGTGTGGACAGATGAGACTGACCATGAGTGAGAGGAACTGAAGTGGTAGGAAAGGAAATACCAACAATATCAGCATTGTTTAGGATTAGAGGTACTACAGGTAAGGAAGCACCACCAGGAGAAACAACTGGCTGAGCAATTTGTTTTAGAAACTTGTCACGACCCGAAATTCCAACCTTCGGAGCCGTGATGGTGCCTAACATTTCACTTACTAGTCAAGCCAACATTAGAATAATCTTTACCATTTTTAAGCAAATTAAATTAAACGAAAGTCAATTATTGGAATAAAGTACGGAACACCATAACTACCAAATCATCAAAATACATCTCCGAATTTGGTGTCACAAGTGCACGAGCTACTAGAATAATACAAATCAAGGTCTGAATAAAACCCAAGCTGTTTGAAAGATAATACATATCCAAGATAAGATAGAAGAGGACTTCAGAACTGCGGACGCTATGCAGTTATACCTCAAGTCTCCTATGGGTAGCTGAATCCGAGCAAGTCTATGGTACCCCGTTGGGACCAACTCCAGAATATGTACAAGAAGTGCAGAGTGTAGTATGAGTACAACCGACCCCATGTACTTCGTAAGTGTCGAGCTTAATCTCGACGAAGTAGTGACGAGGCTATGACAAGACACGTACGTAAACAACCTGTACAAGCATATACAAATACGAACAACAATAACATAATAAATAACAATTTATAAATTTGGGAGGGAATATGCAAAGGGGAATAAATATAATAATTTCAGCAGGAGAAGTGTCATGTAGCAGCCAATTAATTCATCAACAATAAAATAAACAGCTGAAAATATGAAAATGGCATGGCATCACCCCTCGTGCTTTTACTCTCATTTCTCCCATAATTTGATAAATAAATAATAATAATTGGCACGGCATCACCCTTCGTGCTTTAACTCTCTTTTGGCACGGCATCACCCTTCGTGCTTTACACTTAAAAATGGCACGGCAACAGCCTTCGTGTTTTTACACTCTTTCTCACCATGACAATGATAGTATAAATAATAAAATGGTGTGGTATCACTCATCGTGCTTTTACGCTCTTTCTCACCATATTCAATAATAATTAAATCGATAAAAATTCCATAAATAATATTCAAATAATCAATAATAAACTTAAGCAGGAATATCTTAATTAAATAAATAATTATTCAAAATGAATTAAAGTCATCCAGCATACTTTGACTAAACCACAACGCATAAGTACTCATCACCTCACATATACGTTGTACCCGCACATTAAATCACATAGCAAATAAACAAATAAATCCTACTTCCTCAAGTCAAGGTTAACCACGACACTTACCTCGATTTGCAACCAACTCAAGATTCCAAAAGCTTCAAATCTAGTCACAAACAATTCAATACACTCAACACGAATCGTAGGAATTAATTCCATATGAATTTATTAATTTTCTTGATTAAAATCCAAAATTCATTTAAAAATCGAATGTGGGACCCACATCTCGAATCCCAGAAAACCTCACGAAATCTGAACATTCGTTCTAATACGAGTTTAACCATATAAAAACTATCAAATTCCGACATCGGATTGACCTTCAAATCTTCATTTTACGTTTTTGGATGATTTTATAAAAATCTGATTTTTCTTCCAAAAATTCAGGGATTCATGATTTAAATAAGTATGGAATCATGAAATATAATCAATATAGGATAAGGAATACTTACCCCAATTTTTGCCCATGAAAATTGCCCATAAATCGCCTTACCCGAACTCTTAAAATCCAAAAATGGGTAAAAATGGTCAACTCCCGAATTTATATGTTCTGTCCAGGGCTTTTCGCTTCTGCAACCTCGGCCTCCACTGTTCGCTTCTGCGACCTCGGCCTCAACTGCTAGCTTTTTAGACCTCGACCTCAACTACTCGCTTCTTAGACCTCGGCCTCAAATCATGCCTGGTTGCTTCTGCGACCTCGGTCTCAACTCATGCCTGGTCACGACCTCGGCCCATCTGCTCGCTTCTACGACCTCGACCTCGACCTTGACCTCCACCTCAACCTCGACCTCGACCCATGCTTGGTCGCGACCTCGACCTATATGCTGGCTTCTACGACCTCGAACTCGCCCATGCTTAAGTCACGACCTCGACCTCGGCCCATGCTTGGTCGCGACCTCGACCCAAACCTGCGAGCTAAATTCTGCAAGTCCGATTGCACCAGAAGACTAAAATTTTCAGGAGCTGCTTAAGTCCAAATTTCGATCCGTTAGCCATCTGAAACTCACCCGAGGCCCCCGGGACCTCAACCAAATACACCAACTAGTCCTAAAACATCATACGAACTTAATCGAAACCTCAAATCACATCAAACAATGCTAAAACCACGAATCATACCCCAATTCATGCCTAATGAAACTAAGAACTTTCAACTTCTACATTCAACGCCGAAAACCTACCAAATCAAGTCTGATTGACCTTAAATTTTGCACACAAATCATAAATGACATAACGGACCTATTCGAATTTTCAAAATCGGATTTCGACCCCGATATCAATAAAGTCAATACCGCGGTCAAACTTTAGAAATATTTAGCCTTTAGATTTCTAGTTTTCATTAAATGGCGATAATTTGAGCTATGGACCTCCGAATTCAATTCCGGCCATACGCCCAAGTCCCAAATCACGTTACAGACCTACCGAAACTATCAAAACACTAATCGGACTCTATTTTCTCAAAATATTGACCAAAGTCAACTTAGATGAGTTTTGAAGCACTATTTCGCATTTTAATCAATGTTTCACATTAAAACTTTCTGGAAAATTATACGGACTGTGCACGCTAGTCGAGGATTGATAAATAGTATTTTTAGAGGTCTTAGAACATAGAAGTGAATGTTTAAATTAAATATGATATTTTGGGTCATCACATTCTCCACCTCTAAAACAAATGTTTGTCCTCGAACGGAATTAAAAAAATACCTGAGCTGGTAAAAAGATGTGGATATCTACTTTGCATGTCCGACTCGGACTCCCAGGTAGATGCTTCTACCGGCTAACCCCTCCATTGCACCTGAACTGAAGGATAACTCATAAGTCAAATCTTTGTCCGTTGGACTAAGCTGAATTATAATATATGGGACGGATCACCATGATATTTTCGAAGCATAGACACATGGAAAACTGGATGAACTGCTGATAAACTAGGTGGTAGTGCAAGCCTGTACGCTACTTCACCCACCCTTTCAAGAATTTCAAAAGGTCCAATATACCTAGGGCTCAACTTGCCCTTCTTTCCGAATCTCATTACACCTTTCATAGGTGAAACCCGGAGCAATACTCTTTCTCTTTCCTATACAACGTCACGAACTTTACGATCGGTATAACTCTTTTGCGTAGACTGAGCTGTGCGAAGTCGATCCTGAATAACTTTGACCTTATCCAAGGCATCCTGTACCAAATCAGTATCCAACAACCGAGCCTCTCCCAGTTCAAACCAGCCAACTGGCGAACGACATCGCCTCCTATATAATGCTTCATACGGAGCCATCTAAAAACTCGATTGGTAGCTATTATTATAGGTAAACTCCGCAAGTGGCAAGAACTGATCCCAGGAACCCCCAAAGTCTATAATACAAGCGCGAAGCATATCTTCTAATATCTGAATAGTGCTCTCTGACTGCCCATTTGTCTATGGATGAAATGTTGTACTCAACTCAACCAGTGTGCCTAACTTATGCTGTACAGCCCTCCAGAAGTGTGAGGTGAACTGCGTGCCTCGATTGGATATGATAGACACGGGCACATCGTGAAGGCGTATAATCTCACGGATGTAGATCTCCGCTAACCACTCTGAAGAATAGGTAACAGCTACTGGAATAAAATGTGCTGACTTGGTCAACTTGTCCACAATGACCCAAACTGCGTCGAAGATTCTCTGAGTCCGTGGAAACGCAACAACAAAATCCATAGTGATACGCTCCCACTTCCACTCAAGAATTTCTAACTTCTGAAGCAAACCACCAGGTCTCTGATGCTCGGACTTAACTTGCTGACAATTCAGACATCGAGCTATATATGCAACTATATCTTTGTTCGTTCTCCTCCACCAATAATGTTGTCGCAAATCTTGATACATTTTGGCGGCGCCTGGATGAATAGAATAACGGGAACTATGGTCCTCTTCCAGAATTAATTCACAAAGCCCATCCATATTAGGCACACAAATACGACCCTGCATTCGCAGAACTCCATCTTCCCCCACAACAGTCTGTTGGGCATCACTGTGTCGCATCGTGTCCTTAAGGACAAGCAAATGAGTATCATCATATTGTCGCTCTCTTATATGCTCATATAAGGAAGACCAAGCGACTGTACAAGCTAGAACCCGACTGGGCTCTAAAACATCCAACCTCACAAATTGATTGGCCAAAGTCTGAACATCTACAGCTAGCGGCCTCTCACCAACTGAAATATACGCAAGGCTGCCCATACTCACAATGTTTTTACTCAAAGCATCGGCCACCACATTGGCGTTTCCAGGGTGATACAAAATGGTGATATCATAGTCTTTCAACAGCTCCAACCATCTTCTATGCCTCAATTAAGATCTTTTTGTCTGAATAGATACTGTAGACTACGATGATCTGTGAATACTTCATATGACATGCCGTGGAGGTAGTGTCTCCAAATCTTCAGCGTATGAACAATGGCTGTCAATTCTAAGTCATGAACAGGATAATTTTTCTCATGGACTTTCAACTGCCGCGATGCATAAGTAATCACTCTGCCATCTTGCATTAATACTGCACCAAGTCCAATACGAGATGCATCACAATACACCATGTAAGACCTCGAACGTGTAAGTAATGCCAATACTGGGGCTGTAGTCAAAGCTGTCTTGAGCTTTTGAAAGCTCTCCTCACACTCTTCGGTCCACCTGAACGGAGTGCCCTTTTGGGTCAATCTGGTCTTAATATTTGTTCATAATCAATTATAGAATCGTCAATTAACTTTCATGTTAGTAAAAATCTCGTTTCAAACCTTCACAATACTGATAACGAGATGCGAGGAATATTTACCCGAATTAACGATTCACATTTAATGCCACCTGGGCGGGCACCTACCTCGTAGGTTAAAACTCAATAATTACAACATGAATTTGACAATTATGCACAGAGAATGTCATACAAAAATTTTCAAATAAGCCAAACATGCATGACTCCCTATTAGTACTATAATACAAATTTAATTTCACAAGGGAGAACTTAAACACAAGAATTTTCATCACAAGGATCTCGTCCTTATATAACTTCCACCGCAACTCATAGCCCAGTTTAAACATATCAATTTATATTAAAATGCGAGGATCTCATCCTCAGTCTAAATCACAAGTAATATGCACACCGTGCCAATCGCAACTTTCCATTTTCTCATTTTAAATAATTTCTGTTAAACAAAATCACAACACATAATGAACCCCACACCGGTAGGGCATATAATTCACAATTTGTAATTAATTATCCGGAAATTATATCAAAACTTACCGAAATGAGTAACAGAAAGCCACATTTAGCCTCGTAGCTCTTATTAGTGATCAACCCAGAATAATAGGCGTAGTTATCTCCATAGAATCTCCCAACAGGAGTAAATATATAAGTAGATTATAGAATTACGAAGCTCATTCATAAGTGGAGCATAATAGGAGGACTCGTCTCGATACTCATAACCGAATCAAGTTAAGAAAATTATTCCTTTATATTAAATCGAGGTCGTACCTGTAACGACACCATCTGATGTAGTGACCTCAGCCATACCATAAAGAAAATATATCAACAACTGGGCCTCCACCTCTAGGACGCCCTCTAACTGGTCGTGTAGGTGGTGTAGTAACTGCAACGGGGCATGTAGCCTGAGTGCTTTGATGAAATATGTCTCTCCCAAGTGTGGGATAATTTTCTCATGATGTGCCTAGTATCACCACATTCATAATAACCCCTTTGCGGGTTTGGCTACTCATACTGAGTCTGTGCCAGATAACTGGAATAACCATTATAGGAAACTCGTGTCAGTGGTGCATTAAAAGAACTTACTGGGGCACCCCGAGTAATCCGATGTGCGGACTGGGCTGGCCGACTGCCCGAGCCCCCGCCATAATGATATATACTTGCATAGTAGAATCCATTGAATCCTCCAGAACCTCGAGACCTTTTGGTCTCCTTAGTTTCCTTTTTCCTCACCGTGAACACGTTCTAATATCATGGCAATTTCTACCACTAGCGGAAATGAAGTATCAGCATGTAGCTCCCGAGTTGTATAAACTTTTACGATCATAATTGAGTCCTTTAATGAGTCTTTGAACTCGTTCTCTGGCTATAGGAACCAAAGTAGGAGTATAATGGGCTAACTTATTGAACCTGATGGCATATTCTGACATTGTCATGGTGACCTGACGCAACCGTTCAAACCCTATACGCCATGCATTAGGGAGAGTCCGGGAAACAAACTCTTTCAAAAGCGTTTCTGAGAACTGAGCCAAGTGGGCGGTGTTGCATTGGCTGGTCTGCCCTCTTCATAGGCTTTCCACGAACACCGGTGGAGAATTATCTCTCCCAATGCCAATTTCTTCTTTTGTTATGCTGATTCAACACTGCTGAGCTGACCCATTTCTTAACATACTCTTCGATTCTTCTTTGGAGTAACCCTTAATCCCTATTTATACATAACAATCACAAAAGTAGAGCTCCATACAGACAAATCTTGGTACGAACCACATAATCCAGAATCTTGTCAACCACTGTACTTCCTCCGAAGCACCCCAAAATCCGCAACCATGACGTCCACGCTGAGTAGACCTTCTATAAATTTAAAATTGTTTCTCTAACTGCTTTGGTACTGAAGAATAGGATTATTAAGGAGGCGGACATACCGCAGGTCCCAACCTTATCCTTTACAAAATTTCAGTCCTTAAACATATGTAAATTTTGGGGAACCTTTCAGTACCACATATATACATTTCAGGCCAAAACTGATATAACACATGACCCCACAATCCATCCATTGATAGTGGACTCCCCCACTCGGCGTGAAGTCATAGGTCACAATGTCCGATGATCCACAATATTAACCTTCACAACTCGTATAAATCAACTAAATGCCAAGGTTCGTTGCACCCCCACATGATTCACTAGGTGATCTCTCAATACGTCCGCGTCTTCAATTGGAACCACACGTTGAGGAAATGTTTGAGCATCTCTGGCTCCCTCGTAGTCCATCCGCGGCATCACGAACCGTCGACGCACAACTGATTCTGAGTGCGCAATGTCATACACGAGTGGATACAAAGTAATATGAGATATATCTTTCAAGCTAAATCATTGCTGCACGATAAAGAATGAAAGAAGTGGAATTATTCCTTAACTCTGTAGCCTCTGGAATATTAGTACAGACGTCTCCGTACCGATCCTTCAGACTCTACTAAGCTTGCTCGTGACTCGTGAGACCTAGGTAACTAAGTGCTCTGATACCAACTTGTCACGACCCGAAATTCCCACCTTCGGGACCGTGATGGCGCCTAACATTTCACTTGCTAGGCAAGCCAATGTTAGAATAATCTTTACCATTTTTAAACAAATTAAATTAAACGGAAGTCAATTATTGGAATAAAGTGCGGAAGACCATAACTACTGAATCGTCAAAATACATCCCGGAATCTAGTATCACAAGTGCACAAGCTACTAGAATAATACAAATAAAGGTCTGAATAAAAATCAAGCTGTTTGAAAGATAATACACAACTAAGATAAGATAGAAGGGGACTTCAGAACTGCGGACGCTATGCAGTTATACCTCAAGTCTCCTCTGGATAGCTGAATCCGAGCAAGTCTATGGTACCCCATTGGGACCAACTCCAGAATCTGCACAAGAAGTGCATAGTGTAGTATGAGTACAACCGACCACATGTACTCCGTAAGTGTCGAGCCTAACCTCGACAAAGTAGTGGCGAGGCTATGACAAGACATGTACGTAAACAATATGTACAAGCATATACAAATATGAACAACAATAACACAATAAATAACAATTTATAAATTTGGGAGGGAATATGCGAAGGGGAATAAATATAATAATTTCAGCAGGAGAAGTGCCACGTACCAGCCAATTAATTCATCAACAATAAAATAAACAGCTGATAATATAAAACTGGCACGGCACCACCCCTTGTGCTTTTACTCTCATTCCTCCCATAATTTGATAAATAAATAATAATAATTGGCACTACATCACCCTTTTTGCCCAAAAACTTGTTGCAGCCAAACGCACACGTAAGTATACGCAGTCGTCAAGTAATAAAGTGACTAAAAGTCGGATGTCGAACCCACGAGGACTT
>AWOL01S0023597.1:0-76890 GCA_000715115.1 Nicotiana otophora | reverse complement strand
CTCGGGCCGAGTATGGTACCGGGTGCCGGCCACGTCCCTTCAGGTTTGGGGCGTGACATTAATGCCCAAACTCAATTGAAGTGCAGTAAATTAGAGTGCGATAAGCAACTAAAACATGCAATAATAGCCTAACATCAATATGCCTAGTATCACCACACTCATAACAACCACTCTACAGTTGGGGCTGCTCGTATTGAGTCTGTACCAGATAACTAGAATACCCACTGTAGGAACCCCGTGAAGGTGGTGCACTAAAAGATGACTTCCCTATATGAGTACCCTGACTAACTTCTGAAGTGCGGGGTGGATTTTCTAACTGCCTGAGCCTCCGCCATGATGGGTCATTGCTGAAGAGTAGACTCCACTTAATCCTCCAGAACCTCGAGACCTCTTAGTCTCCTTATCCTCCCTCTCCTCACACTGGAAACGCTCTAACCTCCTAGTAATCTCCACAACCTGCTGAACTGGAGTATCAGTCTTTAACTCCCAAGTGTCTGCTCAACTGATCCGGTAGCGTGTGTCCTCACCATCTATGAGAGAATAGAGATACAAAGGCTCAAACTTTGAAATCAACAAATCCGCACGATAGGAGTGAGAGAAGTGGATATTTTTCCTAGTAGTTTTGTAGCCTCTCAAAGATAAGTACAAATTTCTCCGTACCAATGCGCAAGACTCTACTAAACTCGCTTATGACTCGTAGCACCTATGAACCTAGAGCTCTGATACCGACTTGTCACGACCCTAATTTCCCTTTGTAGGATGTCGTGATGGCACCTAGTCTTTAAGACTAGGTAAACCTAACACTTACTGAATAAATGGAAAAATTCAACCAATAACTATTAAATATGAAGTATAAAGCTAATAATAGAAAGCAGAAATCAGTAAATGACAACAAAATCAACATGTGATATAAACAGTAAAGCAACAAGAACACCGAGAAGTATCGTTGAAACCAAATAAGGAACACAAAGGATGGTCAGTTAATCAAGTCGTGCTAACACATGATTCACAACGAAATCACCGTGTGATACCTCAATTCATAGTCACAAGTCATGGGTCTCAACCCACGATCAGGTACTCACGGCATCGCATGCCCACATCTCGAATCACAACCACACGAACAACTCACGTGCTAATATCTCAATCCGCTCGGCATGATCACATGCTCACATTCACAATCCGCCCCGCATGGTCACAGGCTCACAATCACAATCTGCCCGACATGATCACGGGCTCACAATCACAATACGCCCGGCATGGTCACATGCTCACAATCAATATCCACCTAGCATAGTCGCAGGCTCAATATCAACATGGAAACAGATAATACAATAACACATGGGCATGATCAATAAATGTCAAGTTTCATATTCCTGAGCTAGTATAAGTGGCATGCTACGATATACGCTTGTGCGAGTGTACTACTGCAGCTCGAGTCAACAAGTAATACTAAAGACATCGAGTAGCTCATCGAAACAACAAAGCAAGTCACGTAAGGTGTATGACAAACACAAGGAAAAACATACCATCACACGAAAATCACCAACACAATGTCTCCAAACCATCACACATCTTCCCTGACATTTTCCACCTTTATCTCTCCGATAGCCACTCATATCACTCCGTATAATAGCCATCCTTATCACTCCACCCGGACAATAACAAAATGGTGAAATGCTACCCTTATACTCTACATAACAACAACGGTGAAATGCCACCCTTATACTCCGCATAACAATAACGGTAAAATTCCACCCTTATGCTCCGGCTAACAACAACGATGAAATTCCACCCTTATACTCCGCATAACAACAATGGTGAAATTCCACCCTTATACTCCGCAAATCAATAACGTTGAAATGCCACCCTTATACTTCGCATAACAACAACGTTGAAATGCCACCCTTATACTCTGCATCACAACAACCAAAACCACACAACAATTCACAAATGTAACATGACAACAACACGATGTATCAACTCGTAATACAAATGCTCATAGGCCACAACCTTTTCAAAGATCCAACAATATCCATATTTACACAAAAAATAGTGCACGGCTCAAACACAATGTGTATAAAATCTCAATAACAACAATAGGAATGGGAAAGTAACTCTACAAGGAACGACATCCCCATTTTACACAACTTCAATTAAAATCGATTAATGACTTTTGATAACCTCAATTCAAATTAATTGTTTAAGGATAAACTCAATAGTGAAAGTATTTCATAAAATGGCAAACTTCGGCTCCTAATGTATGAATTAGGCTAACAATGAAAGAGATGACACGACCTAGCACTACGTCTAAATACATGAGAATAACCCGGCAACAAAAGGGATATCATGTACAACGATTTCAACTAAGAATAACTCCACAATGAAAGGAATCACATGATGATAAAAGTGATAACAACTTCATATAAAGCATATAAAAGCAAACTCAACAAGTGAAGAATGTGACATGTAACAACAACTTCAAATAAAACATGTGATAATAGACATGACAATTAAAAGATACAACATGTGCTAACAATTCCAAATGAATATATGAAAGAAGCATAAGAGTCTAAATCGGTCAATTTCCACATATAAGCCCGAGATGTAGCCTCAAACATGGCTCAACTAGTTCACAACAATGACACGGATGTGCGAAGCATCTTAGCTTAAGGTGTAACAGTCTAATTCTAGGCTAATAAGATCCTGAGTACAACCCGAACATGTATAAATAACCCTGGTGCCCACACATGGGTTCAACCCCATGCATGTGCGCACCCAATAGCACGTAGCTATCACATTAATTCAGGCAACTAGTGCCTCAACTGAGTTTAGATAAGATACTTACCTTAAAAAAATCAAATAATTCCGCTAGAAATCCCTTCCCTCGCGTATCAAACTCTGGAAGGCTCGAATCTATCCAAAAATAACGTAATACTATCAATATAAGCTATAGGAATTGATTCCAAATGATAAAGATAAGATCTTTAACCAAAGTAAAAAAGTCAATCCCAGGACCACGTCTCGGAATCCGATAAAATTTACAAAATCCGAACACCCATTCAATAACGAGTCCAACCATACCAAAATCATCCAATTATGACCTCAAATCGCCTTTCAAATCCTCAAAATATGGTTTATGAAGTTTTTGCAATTTCTCCCAATTTGTCTAATCCAAAACACTAATTAAATGATGAAAACAATGATAGATTCATGTAATTTAACTAAATCCAAGTTAGAATCACTTACCCCAATAAACTCCTTGAAAATCCCTTCAAGAATCGCCCAAAACCGAGGTCTCTAGCTCAAAATATGAAAAATGAGTTCAAACCCTTGATTTTGAAATTTAACAACAACTGCCCAAAGGTTCTTCTTCACGACACTCACCCGACCAGACTCTCCGCGAACGCGCTCACACCTACGCGATCGTGTAGGCTTAAAGCCTGACGCTCCAGGTGATCACGCCTTGACGCGAACGAATGAACTTCCTCGCATCCATGATGACTAGAGCCTCACAAAGTTACGCGGGAGCCAGCTTACTATCGTGATTGCGAAGGATTCATTTCTAGCTGCCAACAACAACACTTTGCGATCGTGTCCCTTGCTTCGCGATCGCGAAGGAGGAAACCAGATATATAAATCATCAATCCAACAAAGTCCAAAATGAAGCCGAACTTGATCCGAATCACACCCGAGGCCCCTGGGACCCCGTCCAAATATACCAAAAAGTCCTACACCACGATACCAACTTAGTTGAGGCCTCAAATCATATCAAACAACAACAAAAACATGAATCGCACCCCAATTCAAGCCTAATGAAACTATTGGATTTCAAACTTCTACAATCGATGCCGAAACCTATCAAACAAACTCCGATTGACCTCACATTTTGCACACAAGTCATAAATAACATAACAAACCTATTCCAATATCCGGAACCAAAATCCGAGCATGGTAATAGCAAAGTCAACGCTCGCTCAAACTTCTCAACTCTCCAAACTTCAACTTTTTCCAATTTTCGCCAATTCAAGCCAAAACGACCTTTAGACCTCCAAATCAAAATCCGGACATACTCCTAAGTCCAAAATCACCATACGGAGCTATCAGAACCATTAAAACTCTATTTCAAAATCATTTACATATAAGTCAACATCCGATTAACTATTACAACTGAGGCTTCCAACATTGGGACTTAGTGTCCCAATTCATTCTGAAACATCCCCGGAACCAAACCAACCACCTCGACAAGTCACATAACAAAACATAAACACATAATAAGAAATAAATGGGGGAACGAGGCTATAATACTCAAAATGACCGGCTAGACCATTACATTCTCCCCCTCTCAAAACAAACATTCATCCTCGAAAGAGTCTAGAATCATACTTGGAGTCTCAAATAGGTGTGGATAGTTGTTCCATATCTCCCGCTCACTCTCCTAGTAGCCTCCTCAACTGGATAACCTCTCCACTGTACTTTTACTGTAGCTATATTCTTTGACCTCAACTTTCGAACTTGCCGATCCAAAATGGCCACCGGCTCTACATCATAAGTCAAATCCCCATCTAACTTAACCGTGCGGATATCCAAAACATGAAACGAATCGCTGAAATACTGCCGGAGTATGGAAACATGAAACTCTGGATGAACACTCGATAGACTAGGTGGCAATGCAAGCTTGTAAGCCACCTCTCCAATTCTCCCAAGCACCTCAAAATGGCAAATATACCGAGGGCTCAACTTGCCCTTCTTCCCGAACATCATAACACCCTTCATGGGAAAAACTCTGAGAGATACCCTCTCTCCCGCCTTGTAGGAAACATCACGAACCTTCCGATCGCTGTAACTCTTCTATCTAGACTGTGCCGTGCGAAGCCGATCCTGAATCAACTTAACCTTTTCCAAAGCATCCTGAACCAAGTCAGTACCCAATAGCCTAGCCTAACCCGGCTTAAACCAACCAACCGGTGACCGACACTGCCTCCTATACAAGGCTTCATACGGAGCCATCTGAATACTCGATTGGTAGTTGTTGTTGTAGGAAAACTGTACAAGCGGTAGATACTAGTTCCAAGAACCCCCAAAATCTATGACACAAGTGCGTAGCATGTCCTCCAATATTTTTATGGTGCGCTCTGACTGTCCGTTTGTCTGAAGGTGGAATGATGTACTCAACTCAACCAGTGTGCCCTAATCTCGCTGCACTGCTCTCCAAAATTGCAATATGAATTGCGTGCCCAGATCTGAAATTATGGACACCTGCACACCGTGTAGGCGAACAATCTCGCTGATATAGATCTCAGCCAACCGCTCCGAAGAGTAGGTAGTCCCAACTTGAATAAAATATGTGGACTTAGTCAACCGGTCCACAATCACCCAAATAACATCAAATTTACTCAAAGTCCGTGGGAGCCCAACTACGAAATCCATGGTGATACGCTCCCATTTCCACTCAGGAATCTCAAGCCTCTAGAGAAAACCGTTCGCCCTCTGATGCTCGTACTTTACCTGCTGACAGTTCAAGCACCGAGCTACAAACTCCACTATATCTTTCTTAATTCTTCTCCATCAATAGTGCTGCCTCAACTTCTGATACAACTTCGCAGCACCCGGATGAATGGAATACCGCAAACTGTGAGCCTCCTCAAGAATCAACTCACGTAGCCCATCCACATTGGGCACACAAATCTGACCCTGCATTCGCAACACCCCATCATCTCCAATAGAAACCTCCTTGGCATCACTGTGCTGAACCGTATACTTAAGGATAAGCAAATGGGGGTCCTCATACGGACTATCTCTGATGCGATCATATAAAGAAGACCAAGAAACCACGCAAGATAGAACCCAACTAGGCTCCGAAATATCTAACCACGTGAACTGATTGGCCAAGGCCTGAACATCTAATGCAAGAAGTCTCTCACCAACAAGAATATATGCAAGGCTACCCATACACACGACCTTTCTACTCAAAGCATCGGCCACTACATTAGCCTTCCCAGGATACACAAAATGGTAATAATATAGTCTTTTAACAGCTCCAACCATCTCCGCTGCCTCGGATTTAGATCCTTTTGCTTGAACAAGTGTTGAAGACTCCAATGATCTATAAATACCTCAAAAGACACGCCGTAGAGATAATGCCTCTAAATATTCAATGCATGAACAATGGATGCTAACTCCAAATCATGAACGGGGTAGTTCTTCTCATGAGAATTCAACTGGCATGAAGCATAAGCAATCAATCTACCCTCCTACATCAAGACACACCCAGTGCCAATCCGAGAAGCATCACAATACACTATATAAGAACCCGATGCTGAAGGCAAAACTAGAACTAGAGTTGTGCTAAGGCAGTCGTGTGCTTCTGAAAGCTCTCGTTACACTCATTAGACCACCTGAATATAGCACCCTTATGGATCAACCTTTTCAAAGGTGCTACAATGGACGATAAACCCTCCACAAAGATATGATAATATCCGGCCAAGCCAAGAAAACTCCAAATCTCAGTAGCTGAAGGCGATCTGGGCCAACTCTAAACTGCCTGAATCTTCTTCAGATCCACACTTGATCCCCTTATTGGACACCACATGCCCCAAGAACGCCACTAAAATGAGCCAGAACTCACACTTGGAGAACTCAACATAAAGCTTCTCCTCCCTCAACGTCTGTAGTACAATCCACATATGCTATGCATGCTCCGCCTGGTTACGTGAGTACACCAGGATATCATCAATAAATACTATGACAAACGAATCAAGATATGGCTGGAATACACTATTCATCAAATGCATGAATGTTGCTGGGGCATTGGTCTAGCAAAAAGACATCACAAGGAACTCGTAGTGACCATTGCGGGTCCTGAATGCTATCTTTAGAATATACGAGTCCCGAATCTTAAACTGGTGATAACCAGACCTCAAATCAATCTTAAAGAACACTCTAGCTCCCTGAAGCTAGTCAAATTAGTCATCAATGAGCGGCAAAAAATGCATGTTCTTCATTGTAACTTTGTTCACAGTCTATAATCAATGCACATCCGCATAATACCATCCTTCTTCTTCATAAACATAACCGGTGCACCAGAAGGAGACACACTAGGACTAGTGAACCCCTTATCGAGAAGCTCCTAAAGCTGCTATTTCAATTCCTTCAGCTTTGATGGTGTCGTATGATACGACAGAAGAGAAATGGGCTGAGTGCTCGGCACCAAGCCAATACCGATAGGTCTGCAGGAAACACATCCGAAAAGTCATGCACTACTGGAATAGAATCAATGGTAGGAGTATCAACACCAACATCCCTCACGAACCAAATATGACAAACACCCCTTCCCAACCATCTGTTGGCCCTTCAGACATGAAATCACCCTACTGGGAACATAGTCCAGAGAACCCCTCCACTCGATCATAGGTTACTCTTGCATCGCCAACGTCACGGTCTTAGCATAACAATCCAGAATAGCATGACATGGGGACAACCAATCCATGCCCAGAATCACGTCAAAATAAATCATACTAAGCAATAAGAGATCAACTCTCATCTCTAATCCTCCAATAGCCACCAAACACGACCGATACACACGATCCACAATAATAGAGTTGCCCACCGAAATAGAAACATGAACAGGAAAAGCTAAGGACTCACGTGGCATGTCCAAATAATGAGCAAAATATGATAATACATATGAATAAGTGGATCCAGGGTCAAATAATATGGAAACATCCCTGTGGGACACTGAGACAATACATGTAATCACTACGTCTGAAGCAACGCCCTCTGGCCTGGCAGGGAAAGCATAGCATCGAGCCTGACTGCCACTTAATCAGCCTCCCCTTCTAGGGCGACCTCTAGCTGCCTGGGCCCCACCCTGAGCTGGATTAGCATGTGGTGCAGTAACTAGTGCGGAAGTCATAGCCTGGGACTTCTGATGTAGAGCCCTACTCAATGACCTGGGGCAATCTCTCTTGAGATGGCCCAAATCCTCACACTCGTAGCAACCCCTCCTGATGGGCTGCTGACCCTGATAACTCGAGGAACTACCAATAGAAACTTGGGAAGGCAAGGCATTGTAAGAACTCTGTGCTGATAGCGCACTGAAGGATCACTGAGCTGAACGAGCACTATATGAACCATGGCCCACTGATGCACCACGATGAACCGGATGAGCAATCTGAGCGGGCCTATATGGATGACCCCTGCCATGGTGGACTGTCCTTTAGAAGAAACACCATTGAAACCACCTGAACCACGAAGCCACTTGGCCTCCCTCTCCCCACGCTCCTTGCTATAAACCTGCTCTAGACACCTAGCAATATCAACCACCTCGTAGAACCTAGCACCTGATGCAATCTCCCGAGTCATGATGAAACGTAGTCCATAGTTGAGGCCATCAATAAACCTCATGATCCTCTCCCTCTCAGTGCAAACTAACCATATCACGTGCTGAGCCAACTCTGAAAATCTCATTTTATATTGGTTCACGAACATGACCTATTGCTGCAGCTGCTCAAAATGCCTACGCAACTCCTTTCTGTGGCTCTATGGAACAAACTTCTCTAAGAAGAGAACTGAGAACTCATGCCACGTAAGTGGAGCAGCACCGGTTGGCCTACTCAACTCATAGGCCTCCGATCATCTGAAGGATTCCCGTGATGGCTAAAAAGTAGTAAATGAGACTCCACTAGTTTCCAGAATACCACTATGTGAAGGATCCGCTGGCATCTCTCTAAGAGATCCTAGGCATCCTCTAACTTAGCCCCATGGAAAGATGGAGGCATGAGCCTCCCAAACCACTCTAGTCTCTTCTGCTCCTCGTCACTCATAGGTGGACTCGCCTGGGCCTGAGCAACTGCAACTGACTGGGCTGGTAATACCCCCGGTGTCTAAAGTCCCTGAACTACCTACTCTGGAGTACGGGCGGCGGGAGTCTAAGCACCTCCCCCACCTGAGCAGTGGCTGGTGCGGTGTGTACTGAAACTGCCTGAGCAAGGCTAGTGCACACAGTCAATATCTGGGCCAAAGCCTTCTGAAGGCCTGGAATTACAATGGGCACAACCGGTGCCAAGGCTGGTCCCATTGGCTCAACAATAACAGGTATATGCTCCTGAGTTGGAGCAACTGGTGGCTCCACGGGTGCTGCTCTAGCAGCTGTACGAGCTGCACCTCAGCCTCTACTGCAGCCCCGACCTCTCACGGCCCTAGCTAGTGGTACTGGTGGTTGTCCGCCCGATTCGGTAGCACGTGCCTTCACCATCTGTGAGAGAATAGAATAATAGAAGTTTTAGTTTCCGAAATTAACAAATTTTCATGACAAGAATACAAGCAATGTTTTCTTAATGATTTTGTAGCCTCTCGAAGATAAGTACAGATGTCTCTGTACCGATCCGCAAGACTCTACTAAATCTGCTCATGATTTGTAATACATATGACCCTAGGGCTCTGATACTAACTTGTCACGACACAAAATCTCAACTCGTCATGATGGCGCCTACCACACCAGCTAGGCAAGTCGAAACATGATAACGAAGGCAACAGAATAACAAAATTAATAGAAATAGCATAAGTTTGAGGTCTCATTACAATAAAACTGCTAATACAAAGTAAATCCTCCAAGAAACTGGTAAGTACGGAGTTGTGAGCTTCTACAAGAGAATAAAAGTCTGAAACTGAACCATAAATACACTGTCTGAACTGTAACAACAATAAGAAAGGAAAAGACAAGTCAAACTGTGACCAAGGATGCAGTTCTACCTTGCCTCTAGAAGATAGTCAAACAAGCAAGCCTACTGCTGATAACTAGTCCCCACACCTGGATCTGCACAATTAAGTGTAGAGTGTAGTATGAGTACAACCGACCCAATGTACTCAACAAGATCGTAAATAAACACGGTAAGGTAAGAGAAGCACAAATTATTAATGATAATAGCTATCACATGTGTAGTTTCATCCTTTAAGCCGATACCGAACAATATTGGAATCAAATCATAAAGTTTAGTAACAAAACATTTGTATGTGTATGTGTACAATTTTCTCAAACACTCTGCTCAGAAAATATCATGGAATTTAGAGGTGATATGCAGTTAAATAAGATAAATGATCAAGGAAATTGCAAGTAAAGGTAAACTGTAAAATCCAACAAAACACTAGCCAGATTCCCTCAACTTTTCCATATCCAGTCCAATCCACTAATCAGTATTTTCAATAACTGCATGTACACCATCAAGAGAGAAACATGATAGGGTGACCCTAGGGGGATGGATCCATATCCACACGGAAGCACGGCCAATTCAATGTGCTGCCAGCCCGGCGTGATCACATGCTCAATATCATAATCCACTCGGCGTGGTCATAGACACAACAACACAATCCGCCAGACGTGGTCACAGGCAACCAGTCCAATTATATCATACAGGAGCAAATAAACAAGTATACATGTATGAAATGAGTGAATATAAAATCCCATGATCCTAGACTTGTATAAACGACATGCTAAAGTGTAGGCATGTGTAACTGTAATATCATAGCTCAAATCGGCAATTTCATCAAATAAAAACATGTATCAGTTCATTCAAGGATTAAACCCCTATGTAGCCTCAAACATGGCTCAAATAGTTCACAACAATGACACAAATGTGCGAAAAATCTTAGCTTAAGGTTTAACAGTCAAATTGTAGGCTTATAAGACTCTGAGCACAACTCAAACATGAATAAATAACCCTGGTTCACGCACATGGGTTCAACCCCACGCATGTGCGCACCTAATAGCATGTAGCTATCACAATAATTCAGGCAACTAGTGCCTCAACCAAGTTTAGATAAGATATTTACCTTAAACAAATCAAATCACTCTGCTAGAAAGCCCTTCCAAGGCGTATCAAACTCCAGAAGGCTCGAGTCAAGCCAACAATAATGTAATACTATCCATATAAAATATAGGAATTGATTCCAAATGATAAAGCTAAGATCTTTAACCAAAGTCAAAAAGTCATGCCAAAGGGTCAACCCCGGGCCCACATCTCATAATCTGAAAGAATATATAAAATCCTAACACCCATTCAATAACGAGTCCAACCATATCAAAATCATCCAATTCCGACCTCAAATCGTCTTTCAAATCCTCAAAATATGGTTTATGAAGTTTCTATAATTTTCCCCAATTTTCCAACCCAAAACACTAACTAAATGGTGAAAACAATGATAGATTCATGTAATTTAACCACAATCGAGTTAGAATAACTTACCCCAATCAACTCCTTAAAATTCCCTTCAAGAATCTCCCAAAATCGAGGTCTCTAGCTCAAAATATGAAAAATGGGTTCAAACTCTCGATTTTGAAATTTAACAATTGTTGCCCAGTGGTTCCTCTTCACGATCGTGGAAATTCCCTCGCGATCGCGAAGAACAACGTCACTGCCCTCCAAAAATAAAGTACACGAATGCGAAGAACCAGTCGCGAACGCGATACTCACCAGACCTGACTCTTCGCGAACTCGCTCACACCTATGCGATCGTGTAGGCTTAAAGCCTGACACTCCAGCTGATCACTCCTCTACACGAACGCGTGACCTTCCTCATGTTAGCAATGCCCTGAGCCTCACAAAACTACACGAATGCAAGCTTACTATCGCGAACGCGAAGGATAAATTTCTAGCTGCCAACAACAACTCTTCGCTATCGCATCCCTTGCTACGCAATCGCGAAGAAGGAAACAAGATACATAAATCATCAGCCCAACAAAGTCCAAAATGAAGCCAAACTTGATAGAATCACACCCGAGGCCCCCAGGACCCCATCCAAATATACCAACAAGTCCTAAAATACGATACAAACTTAGTCGAGGCCTCAAATCATATGTGATAGCATCAAGGACAAGGTTAGAGTTTTGGAAGCTCCAAGAAGGCCATTTACAAGATCTCAAGTTAAAGAATTGCAGACTAAAGTTACTGGACTTCAATGGCAAATAAAGAAGCTTTTAATTTTAGAGGAAGAGCTCAAGGACAAAGGAGATGAATTGTCCAAGTTTTACAATTATTTGGTGGCCCAAATTGAAGTCCAACAGAAGGATGATTGGGTCCCAAAATCAGCCCTTGAAGTCCACCAAAAGGGCACCCAGAAGATCTTAAATTGAGCTTATAAGAGGTCCAAAAGGGGGGTGTTTCAAAATGATCCCAATTGGAATCCAAAACCAATGGCCCAAACTAGTAGCTTTAAGTCCCAAATCTACCCCAAAGAGATTTGACCGCCCACCCTCTTATTTTTATTAGTTTTTCTAGTATTTAGCTTATCCTCCAAGTTAGGGTTTTCCTTGGTAACCACTCTACCTAGTTTTAAATACTTTTTCTCCTATAAATAGGAGTTCTTTCCATTCATTGTGGACTTCATTATTTATTAATAATATTATACTTTGAGAGTTCTTTTGAACCTGTAACGACCCGGCCGGTCGTTTTGAGTATTATAACAATGTTCCCCCATTTACTGCTCAATTTATACTTTACAGTTATTATATGACTTTCCGAGTTAGTTGGTTCGGGTTCGGAAGGCTTTCAGAGTGAAATGAGACACTTAGTCTCTTAATTGAAAACTTAAGTTGGAAAATTTGATCGAATATTGACTTATGTGTAAATGACCTCAGAATTTAATTTTGATTATTCCAATAGCTCTATCTGGTGATTTTGGACTTAGGAGCGTGTACGAAAATTATTTGGAGGTCCGTAGTGGAATTAGGCTTGAAGTGGCGAAAGTCAAATTTTTGGTTTGATCGAGGGGTTGACCTTTTGATATCGGGGTCAAAATCCAATTCAGAAAATTGGAATACCTCTATTATGTCATTTATGACTTGTGTGCAGAATTGGAGGTCAATCGGATGTGATTTGATAGGTTTCGGCGTTGTTTGTATAAATTTGAAATTTCAAAGTTCATTAGGCTTGAATTGGGGTATGATTTATGATTTGGATGTTATTTGATGTGATTTAAGGCTTCGACTAAGTTCGTATGATGTTTTAGGACTTGTTGGTGTATTTGGTTGAGGTTTCGGGGGCCTCGGGTGAGTTTCGGACGGTTAACGGATCAATTCTTGGACTTGGAATTTTGCCGAAATTTTCTGATGTCTGTATCTGGTTTCCTTATACGCGATCGCATGAACTTGTCTGTGATCGTGTAGGCTTAACTGGATAGTGGAGGTTTTGTTATATACGATCGCGTGGGTATATCCGCGATCGCGTAGGGTTAATTGGGGGCTGTTGAGTTTTGTTCTATGCGATCGCGTGAAGAGGGATGCGATCGCGTAGCTCTGGGATTTTGTGATTTGCGAACGCGTGGCTAAGGCCGCGTTTGCGTAGAGGAAATGGAGCAAGGTGGAGGTCACGCGTTTGTGCTTCGCGATCACGTGGGCGAGTCCGCGATCGCATATGTCTGTGAAGTTGTGCATCGCGATCGCGTGGTCAGGTCCGCGATCGCCTAAGGTTAAAACTAGTCAGGGGCAAACTGTACTTCGCGATCGCGTAGAGCAAATGACTGGGCAGAGAGTTTAAGTTCTAAACATTTTTACCGATTTAGAGATCGGATAAAGGCAATTTTGGGAAATTTTCATAGCAAACAGCGAGATAAGTGTTCTTAACTTAATATTGGTTAAATTACCTGAATCTATGGTTGTTTTTAGCATTTAATGGGTGAATTAAGTTGGAAAATTTAGAAAACCCTCTTGGTTTAATTTGAAGATTTGGGGGTCGAGTTGAGGTCAGATTTTGGTAAAATTGGTATGGTTAGACTTGTGGGCTTTTGGATTTTATAACTTTTGATGGGTTCCAAGACGTGGTCCCCACGGGTGATTTTTGAGCTAAATTTCAGATTTTGTTGGAAAATTAGTAATTTCTTATGAAATTAATTCCAATAAATTTTATTGACTGAATCGAATTATTTGTGGCTAGATTCGAGGCATTTGGAGGCCAATTCACGAGGAAAGGACATTGCAGAATAAAGAATTACACGCCTTGAGGTAAGTAACAGATTTAAATTTGGTCCTGAGGGTATGAAACCCCAGATTATATGTTATGTGATTGGTATTGAGGTGACGCACATGCTAGGTGACGGGCGTGTGGGCGTGCACCATAGGAATTGTGACTTGATCAAATTCCATGGAACTGTGTGGTCGAATTATCCGTTGATATCCGTACATTCTCTATGTGTTAGGGAAAATTGAGTTGAGACTCGTATTAAAAATCATGCTTAGACATATGTTGCTATTATTGGTACCTACTGGGGTCGTTTCTGCGGTTGAATTATATGTTCAAATTGTAATTTCACACTCAGTCATGTTCATTCATTTCATATCATATCTCAGTCTCTGTTTCTATTTATTGATGCATCATATTATCATTTTGGGCTGATTATCATGATTTCTGAGAGCCTAAGAGATTGGAGAGGTTGATGACTAAGTGAGGCCGAGGGTCTAATTGTGAGGATATTTATGGATCGGGTTGCACACCGCATCATATTTTTATTGATTTATGCCATGATTGGCTTGATATATCGCTTGGGCTAAAGTAGCCCATCCAGAGTTTGTACACACCCCCAGTGAGCGCAGGTACCTACTGAGTGCAAGTGCCGAGTGATGAGTGACTGTGAGGAATGAGCGACTATGAGGAAAGAGTGTTTGTGAGGAAAGAGTGACTATTAAGTTGGAGTGCATGGGAGGACCGACTGACTGTTACTCTGAGAGGATGCATTGATTTCATTATTAGCTGCATTGCAGCTGTCATATTTCACTATTTTTGAAATTTCAGGAAAACATTATTTTCGGTTTCGGTCATACTGATATGAAATTTCAGTGAAATCTTAAATGTTGAACTTGAGAGCATGCCTACACTTTTATATTGGAAAGTACTGTATTTGGACTTAGCTGAGAAGCTCGTCACTACTTTCAGTTCTTTATTTATTATTGTTACTTACGGAATTGGTTGTACTCATACTACACCCTGCACTTCGTGTGCAGATCCAGGTGATACCGGATATAGTGGGTGTTGATTCTTTCACACAGTCAATTTTCCGGTGATTCAGAGGTAGCTGCCATGTTTCACAGACCTTGTCTCTACTTCCCTATCTTTTGTTTATTGTAGTTGGTCTCAGATTATTATAGACCGTCTTTTCCAAACTTGTAATGTAAAGATGCTCATGTACTCAGTGACACCAGGTTTTGGGAGTGTTTGTATCGTTATTTGCAAAATTTTTGTATTGTGTTTAAATATTATATTTTCAAACTTAAAAGAAATTATGGTTTATCAAGGTTGTCGGCTTGCCTAGTATCGAGATAGGCGCCATCACGACAGGTTGGAACTTTGGTTCGTGACAAGTTGGTATCAGAGCCTAGGTTACATAGGTCTCACGAGTCATGAGCAGGTTTAGCAGAGTCTTGTGGATCAGTATGGAGATGTCTGTACTTATCTTCGAGAGGCTGCCAAACCCTTAGGAAAATTTCACTTTCTTGGAGTCTATCGTGCGGAATTGATTCAGCTTGGAACATAACTCTTTGAATTCCTTCCACGCATTTGTGTGCGCATGCGAGCGCTCGGTATCAGTTGTGCATCATCGGCTTGTGATTCCATGAACGAGATTTATGATATATATTCTGTGTTTTGGTGATGGGCCAGTCTGGAGGACTTGAGGGCAGGGTTAGACCGCAGCTTAAGCTCGGTAGCTTCAGTTGTGTCAACTTGTACATATGGACTCATATTTCCTGTAGTATCCCTCTGAGTGGAAATTATGGATCGATGAGCGGTTGAATGGTTATATGATAGGTATGATGTGATTGCGGGATGTGTTCAGATGGGTTGAATGTGATGAATAAAGTTTACTTGTGACTCAAGCGTTTGCTATTGGGTACTTGATTTATATCATTTGACATATAGTCTCGAATTGTGAGTGTATTAAAGGATGTTTCACGCTGTTAAATTGTGGGACAAATTAAATTCTCATGTATTGTTAATGCATTTAGACTCAGAAATATTAAGTGATTGCGTAGTAACTGTGGCTGCGAAAATGTATAACAAGATGCCAATTTGAGGCTAAGCAGGTGGGTTATCTCCTGCACAGTAATCTACGTGGGTGTGTTCCTTATAATGTTGAGTGGAGAGTTACTTTTCCACCAGCGGAGTGTATGTGTTGAGATTTGAATTTGAATCTGGTTGATAAAGTTGACTTCACTGTCACGAGAATGAAGGCAAGCTTAGCTGATGAGTTGAGGTATTTTATGGTTTGTGTTACCTGAGCTTGTGAAGAATTTTTATTGAACTGACTGCGGCAGTAATAGAGTATGGATATTGTGAGTTATGGAATGTTTTGTTCTATGGATTTGAGCCAAGTGGGGGAGCCTGATATTGTCGATTTGATTTCATGGTTGTGTGTTGTACTGGTTTCGGTTTGAGGCATACGTGTGATTCTGTTATGACTTGCAAAGATTGATATCGAGGATGACTCGAGTAAGGAAATTCTCAGATATAGGTTATATTGCACTTTATGAGTACATTGAAATCATGGGATGAGTGAGTTGTTATTGTGAAGGATGTAGGACGAACGGAGTATGAATTTGATCGGTGGTGTTAAGGCAGTGTTACTTCTTTGGGTGTTATTGTGCTAAGGGGGCTTGTGTCTTTTGGCTTGTCTGGGCGGTACAATTTGGATTTGAGCAAAGTGAGTGACTCTGTAGAGGGTTCTAATGGATTCAAAATGTATATGTGGCAATTAAAAAAAATTTGGATCCATATATCGCTAGAATCGGTTATTTACATTGGATGGTATCGGGACTTGTGATAAGTCTGTATGACTATGGATTCTACATTTCAATATAAAAGGAAAGAGAAACAATTTTAAAATTCACATAAGGTCCTTTAGAGTGGGTGTCTCGATTGTGGTACATAAGAAGAATACAGTGGCTTATGGGCCTTAGGGCAGTGTCATTTTATGTTAGGATATCTTGTAGTGAGCTTTGGGTAAGGATGGTAGTGTTCTGACAAGGAGAAGTGCCAACTTGAGGATAATTATGATCTGGTGAGGCTCTACAGATATTTTGGTGGCAGTATTCTTGGGTTTGATGACCTGCGTGGCTTTGTCGAATTAGAGGAATTTAGTTATGATAGCTTGATTAGGTGCAAATGGATTTCAAAGTGTTCTTGATGGTTTATACCATGGTTTGAACCAGATATTTTCTACTGGTGTGGGGAATGTATTGTGTATTGTGATTTCCTCCTGGAAGGAAGAAAGATGAAGGTTTCTAACTAATCGGGTCTGTAAATTGCTAGTGACTCAAAGTTGATAATGAGATTCTTTTGCTTGTCATGTAATGGCATGATAGATGTGGTGTGTTGTGTGGGATTAAGATTTACATGTACAAGGTGGCAGTTCATTTTTGAAGGGAAGGTCACGAATTCTGGACAGAATGGTCAGTTTTATATATTTAGATAAATGTTATAACTGCTCGGTAATCCCTAAGAAGGGTGTGCATTTCAAAAGGCGCGCTGTGTTTTGACTTTCGGATGTCATCGGTATTGCGATACTCACCTAGTTAATAGACTGCTGATATTCAAATTATTGATATGTGGCACAGAAAAATTATGAAAATATTCCTAGTGGGATGATCGTGCATGAAGGATGTGATAGTCATTCGAGTGCTGGAGTTGTGATCAGTTACGATGGTTCATGTTTTCTATGAATTTGGGGAAGTGGGAGTTCTTAGAAGCATATTGTTCAGGGTTGCAGCCTGTTTGAGGTGAGTATTTTATTTAAACTCAGTGGAGGCACTAGTTGCGTTAATTAATTATGATGACTATGCGCTACGAGTGCATATATATATGTGAGAGGTTTGAGCCCATGTGTGGGCATCTGGGCAAGTATTCAGACTCGAGAAAATGTTTAGGCTACGATATCCCTAGAGTTGACGGTTAAGTGTAAAGTTATGACGTTTCTTGTATTAATACCTTTGTTTAGAACTATCTGGGCTATACTTGAGGTTACAAAGAGGCTAATTCCCTGAATAAATTGGGTAGTTACTATTTCTGCGTTAACTTGCCGATTTGAGCGGTGGTAGCACACTTTGCACGGCCTACTCTATGGCTTGTTAGTTATACCAGTCCAGGAGCATGAGAATCTTAGTTCATTTATCATATACAATGTGCACTTATTTAATTTCTCATGTATGATATACGGGACTGGAGGCCTATGACCATGCCAGGCGGATTATATTATTGGTATGTGAGTTGTCTTTGCGGATCCATATACTGATATTATTGGCACGTGAGTTATTCGTGCGGGTCCAGATATTAATACTATAGCACGTGAAATATCCGTACGAGTGATGTTAATATGAGCTCTAGAAGAGCTGGTTATTGTTATTAAATTATTGTGTCTTGGTTCTACTATATATAATGAGCTTATAGCATTGCCGTTGTGGTGGTGCTTGTTGAACTTGCAATACGGTTCTCTACTTTGAGATATCTTCCATTTTGGGTACAAGGTTGCGTGATTGTGGCTTGAGTTGTATTGGTGTGGCATGTCAGTGAGATAGTTGTCTTTAACAATATATGGTCATTGGACCTAGAATGGGTACTATCAGATTTTATTACGGTATATTGGAAGGATAATATTGAAAGTCGTCTTACAAAGTGATTATGGTTTGGGTTGGGGCGAGAGAGCTCCATGACTTGTTGATCTAATAAGTGGTTATGAGATTCTGTGTGTTTCTTTAAATATCAGTAGTGTACGAAGGTTTTGGAACGAGGTTTGGCTTGATATGGGGTTTAATACATTACCGGGTTAGTTAGGAGTAGTTATTGTGATCAGAAATAGTGCTGCGAGCATGCGAGTTGTGTAGCATGTTACGTGATTATATCTGGGGTTATGATTATGGCTTGATACATCTTGTTCAGACTCATACAGTGTGTAGATGTGAGATTCGGGTCTTGAAAAGAAATTCTGAATATTGGAAATTGAATCCAAGGTTTTTGGGCTAAGGTTAAATTAATGATTTTCATTTATGTTGTGTTGTCAGGCCTATATAGAATAGGGTGACGTGGGATCACCCCTGGTATGTGCGTGGTAAGGTGGAATAGTGATTCGAAGGTTTAGGAATAACTCTTGGCTCGCATTTTACATCTCAGTTTTGGAGAGCAGTGCAACGAGTATTGGGCACATAGGTTCAGTTGAGTACAACATTTCATCCTCAGATAGACGGACTGTCCGGGAATATTATTCAAATATTGGAGGATATTCTACGCCCTTGTGTGATTGATTTTGGGGGTTCTTGGGATCAATTCCTGTCACTCGCGGAGTTTGCTTACAATAACAGCTACCAATCGAGCATTCAGATGGTTCCGTATGAGGCTTTATATGGGAGACCGTGTCAGTCTCCGGTGGGTTGGTTTGAGCCAGGTGAGGCTAGGCTATTGGGTACTGACTTGGTTCAGGATGCTTTAGAGAAGGTTAAATTGATTCAGGAGCGGCTTCACATGGCACAGTCTAGACAGAAGAGTTATTCTGACTGGAAGGTCCGTGATGTTGCTTACATGGTTGGGGAAAAGGTTCTGCTCAGGATTTCACCCATGAAGGGTGTGTTGAGGTTCGAAAAGAAGGGCAAGTTGAGCCCTCGGTATATTGGGCCTTTTGAGATACTTAAGAAGGTTGTAGAGGTGGCTTATGAACTTGCTTTGCCACCTAGTCTATCAGGTGTTCATCCAGTATTCCATGTATCCATGCTCCGAAAGTATGTCGGGGATCCGTCTCATATACTGGATTTCAGTATAGTGCAGTTGGACGGTAATTTGACTTATTATATGGAGCCGGTGGCTATTTTAGACCAGTAGGCTCGAAAGCTGAGGTCAAAGAACATAGCATCAGTGAAGGTATAGTGGAGAGACCAGCCAGTCGGAGAAGCTACTTGGGAGAATTAACAGGAGATGCGGAGCAAATAACCACACCTATTTGAGACTCCAGGTATGATTCTAAACCCGTTCGAGGACGAACGTTTTGTTTAAGAGGGGGAAAATGTAACGACCCGGCCGGTCGTTTTGAGTATTATAACCCTGTTCCCCCATTTACTGCTCAATTTATGCTTTACAATTATTTTATGACTTACCGAGTTAGTTGGTTCGGGTCCTGAAGAATTTCGGAGTGAAATGAAATACTTAGTCTCTTAATTGAAAACTTAAGTTGGAAAGGTTGATGGGATATTGACTTATGTATAAACGACATCGGAATTTAATTCTGATGATTCCAATAGCTCCGTATGGTGATTTTGGAGTTAGGAGCGTGTCCGGAAAATTATTTGGAGGTCTGTAGTGGAATTAGGCTTGAAATGGCGAAAGTCGAATTTTTGGAAAGTTTGGCCGGGAGGTTGACTTTTTGATATCGGGGTCGGAATCCAATGCTGAAAATTGGAATACCTCTATTATGTCATTTATGACTTGTGTGCAAAATTTGAGTTCACTCGGACGTGATTTGAGAGGTTTCGGTGTTGTTTGTAGAAATTTAAAATTTCAAAGTTTATTAGGCTTGAATTGGGGTATGATTTGTGTTTTTTATGTTATTTGATGTGATTTGAGTCTTCGACTAAGTTCATATGAAGTTTTAGGACTTGTTCGTGTATTTGGTTGAGGTTCCGGGGGCCTCGGGTGAGTTGGTTAACGGATCAATTCTTGGACTTGGAATTTTGCTGGAATTTTCTGATGTCTGTAGCTGGTTTCCTTATACGCGATCGCATGAACTTGTCCGTGATCGCGTAGGCTTAGCTGGATAGTGAAGGTTTTGTTATATACGATCGCGTGGGTATATCCGCGATCGCGTAGGGTTAATTGGGGGGCTGTAGAGTTTTGTTCTATGCGATCGCGTGAAGAGGGATGCGAGCGCATAGCTCTGGGATTTTGTGATTCGCGAACGCGTGGTTAGGTCCGCGATCGCATAAGGTTAAAACTAGTCAGGGGCAAACTGTACTTCGCGATCGCGTGAGATTTTCCGCGATCGCGTAGAGAAAATGACTGGGTAGAGAGTTTGTATAAAGGCGATTTTTGGGAAATGCTCAGAAAAAATAACGGGGTAAGCGTTCTTAACTCAATATTGGTTAAATTACCCGAATCCATGATCGTTTTTAGCATTTAATGGGTGAATTAAGTTGGAAAATTTAGAAAACCCTCTTGGTTTAATTTAAAGATTTGAGGGTCGAGTTGAGGTCGGACTTTGGTAAAATTGGTATGGTTAGCATTTGTAACTTTTTTCGGGTTCCGAGATGTGGGCCCCAGGCAACTTTTGAGCTGAATTTCAGATTTTGTTGGAAAATTAGTAATTTCTTATGAAATTAATTCCAATAAATTATATTGACTTAATTGAATTATTTATGGCTAGATTCGAGGCGTTTGGAGGCCAATTCACGAGGAAAAGACATTGCAGAATAAAGAATTACACGACTTGAGGTAAGTAACAGTTTTAAATTTGGTCTTGAGGGTATGAAACCCCGGATTATGTGTTATGTGATTGGTTTTGAGGTGACGCACATGCTAGGTGACGGGAGTGTGGGCTTGCACCGTAGAAATTGTGACTTGGTCAAATTCCATGAAACTGTGTGGTTGAATTATCTGTTGATATCCGTACATTCTCAACGTGTTAGGGAAAATTGAGCTGAGACTCGTATTAAAAATCATGCTTAGACATATGTTGTTATTATTGGTACCGATTGGGGTCATTTCTGCGGTTGAATTATATGTTCAAGTTGTAATTTCACAGTCAGTCATGTTCATTCATTTCATATCATATCTCAGTCTATGTTGCCATTTAGCGATGCATCATATTATCATTTTGGGCTGATTATCATGATTTCTGAGATCCCGAGAGACTGGAGAGGTTGATGACTGAGTGAGGCCGAGGGCCTAATTGTGAGGATATTTCTGGATCAGGCTGCACGCCGCAGCATGTTTTTATTAATTTATGCCATGATTGGCTTGATATAGCACTTGGGCTGAAGGAGCCCCTCTAGAGTCTGCACACACCCCTAGTGAGTGCAGGTACCTACTGAGTGCGAGTGTGATCGTCGAGTGCCAAGTGATGATTGACTGTGAGGAATGAGCAATTGTGAGGAAAGAGTGTCTGTGAGAAAAGAGTGACTGTGAGGTTGGAGTGAATGGAAGGACTGAGTGATTGTTACACTGAGAGGATGCATTGATTTCATTATTTGCTGCATTTCAGCTGTCATATATCATTATTTTGGAAATTGTGAAAAAGCATTATTTTCTGTTTCGGTCAAACTTGATATGAAATTTCAGTGAAATCTTAAATGTTGAACTTGAGAGCATGCCTACTCTTTTATATAGGAAAGTATTCTATTTAGACTTAGCTGAGAAGCTCCTCACTACTTTAAGTTCTTTATTTATTATTATTACTTACTGAGTTGGTTGTACTCATACTACACCCTGCACTTCGTGTGCAGATCCAGGTGATCCCGGATACAATGGTTTTTATTCTTTCACACAGTCAATTTTTCGGAGATTCAGAGGTAGTTGCCATGTTTCATAGACCTTGTCTCTCCTTCCCTATCTTTTGTTTATTTAGTTGGTCTCAAATTAATATAGACTGTGTTTCCAGACTTGCCATAAGGATAGATAACCGAGTCTATGAAACAAAATATAGCAATAGTCATAAGTTCGACAAAGTACCAAGCGAAGAACATTAGTACACCTATAGATGCCCAGAGGGCCAACTTGCCATATTTATGTATATATTCACAAAGTGAGGCCCAAAGATTAGCTAAACACTAGAGGAAATGGTAGAGAAGAGTCGCATAGGCACGCATACAAGGAAAGAGTCGTACAGGCTGCATGACAGAAGGTAGTAACTGTTACAAAATTGGAAGAATTCCAACCACAAGTCATGGTGTGAGAAAGAGGCATAAAGGGGGTAATGCCCTACACTTGGATTTATTCATAGAATAGTTACCTAGATTGCAAAGACAGTATTAAAGTATTCGTAAGAGCTATAGGTTATGAGACTGATAAACGCATCAGTTAACATTCGAGGACGAATATTCCAAAGGGGGGAATGATCAAGTTTTCGTATGTGAAAGTAAGTCGTAGGTCAACTGATGTAAGCTCAGAAATGAGATCATCTCAGAAAGTATATAAAGTAAGTTAATCATGTTACCTTGGAGGTTAAAAAATATTTAATATCCTGAACTGCAAGTACCAAGAGGGTTGGACGGCTTAGAATCTAAACGACTTGAAGAAAATAAGTTTTATCGAAAGTCGACAAGTTGGGAATGTTATAACATGTACTCTTCGGGTGAGACTAGGGTTCTTAACATGATAAGGAGGTTATGTTATGAGTTATTTTATTCGTATCATAGTCATGTGTTACGTTTTGAAGTCATGCGAGTTGCGGAACAAAAGTTGGCAAAGGTCATCAGAAGTTATATTCATAAATGTGCTGAACATTAGGTCAAATATAGCTGAGCTTTTCTCCCAATTTACTTGAATTATGGGGTGATAAACCTACCAAATTGAATACCTACGAGTCTAGGTTATAACTCATTAAACCGTTTGTCGATAAGACATCGGAGTAGAGAGATATTCCCATTTTGCGAGACTGTGCAAGCAACTCCCTTGGGACCTACAAAGTCAGTGTAACTCCAGCTCGTATGTAAGTTAATTCTAAGTCGTTTTTAACTCATTTTTCGAGACCAAAACAGTTTCTAAACCCTCCTATATGCTCTCCAAGGTTCCCCCATGATCCTAGAGTGAATCCAAAGATAAATCACGCAAGTTCGATGTAAAGAATATCGTGGTTACCATTAACTCCCTTTCCTTCTCATTGTGACTACTTAGGAAGTGATTTGGTATTGAAGTAAGTTAAAGAACAAAGTGTTCTTGGTATAGTTGAGGTACGTTTCATCTTCCCTAACCTAATATTATGTTTGTACAAGTGTTGGGTTAATTTTGTTGGAGGATTCTTGAAGAAACTAGTAACTATGAAACTTGAAGTTGAGCTATGTTGTGTGGGCTATTTTTACATGTTTGAAGATACCAAATGGAATTGTAAAGGTATGGATATCATGGTGAGAATTAGGGGAAGTGAAGATGAATATCATTGTACTAGAACGTGTTGAATTTGAACTATAAAAGACCCTGTGAAGTTATGCACATAAGTTGTTCGATAAAATGACTAAATGACCTTCCCTATAGAATATGAAGTCGATATTATACCAATACTTTGTATGATATAGATTACCATTCATAAGAGGTGAGAGGACTTGTTCAATAGTTGTAATTCATGGATAAGGTATGTTAAGGCTAAACCTTTCCTTCATTTTGGCCTAATCCCGTAACTACATGCGTTTGATAACGAGACATAATGAGAAGTTCGTATTCCTGAATTAATGTACATTATCCTAGTCTCATAATTTACAGTATTCTCCCTTATCGGGACTTTATATTCAGTTAAGTATTGTTTTCTTCCAGTCAAGAGGGTATAGGGTCTATAATATATATATATCACCACCATCAAGCTATAATCGGTGGCCATGCCCCTATTGGGCAACCTCTGATCAGATGGTAAGTTATATACCAAGTCTACTATGGCTGAGCGCCTATTAGCGAGCCCAAAATGGCCGAGGTGCAGAGCGTAGTATGGCCGAGCGCCTATGAGCGAGCATACTACGGCAGAGCAGTTACATGTACCGGGCCTTATAGGGCCAAACAACTATTTTACTTACTGTATTGAGGGAGTTGAGTAAGTATCTATAGGTAAACATATCTTCAGATTATCTTTGGCTCCCAGTTACTTTCAGTTATTATATTATTAGTTCAGTTTTAGCTTTTAGTTATTCTATTGCCTTACATACTCGGTACATTATTTCATACTGACGTCCCTTTTGTCGGGGACGTTGCATTTCATGCCTATAGGTCTTGATAGACAGCTGGATAGACATTCCTAGTAGACAGATTCAAACATCAGATTGGTTGGTAAGCTCCACTTCCTCGGAGTTACCAGGTCTAGACCTTGGAGTCCATGTTACATATGCGAGTTTGATGGTTAGGTCTAGGCCATGTCGCGACCATAATACAGTTCAGTTATCTCTAGAGGCTTGTAGATGAGTCATGTATATTTTGTATATCAGTATTGTGGCCCTTCCAGCCCTGTGTACATGTTAGTTTGGTATTGCTGGTTGTAGACATTCATGGTGTCCTCGTCGACCTTGATTGGTATGGTCAGCTCATAGGCCTCGTCCTCGTCTGCCTAAGTTGAGGGATACCCCTCCAGAGTTCACAATTACAGAGTGGTACGCTCGGGCCAAATATGGCATCGGGTGCCGGCCACGCCTCCCCTGGTTTGGGGTATGACACAAAGTCTCCTAAAGACCAGGCATATAAATAGGTACAATCAGAGCTTGAGTTGGTCCCACCGGCTCAACTATATTTGGGACCTGCTCCTCTACAATAGCAACTTGTGGCTCCACAACTGCTGCTCTAGCTGTAGCGCATGCCCCACCTTGGCCTCTACCTTGGCCCCTGCCCCTCACGCCCCCTAACTGGAGGCACTGGTTCCTGCTCGGCTGATGTGGCAGATCATGTCGTCACTATCCGTGAGAGAATAGAACAGCAAAGATTCAGACTTTAGCATAATCAAATCTGCATGATAGAGAATGAAAGAAAGGGAAATTTTCCTAACTGTCCAGTAGCCTCTCGAAGATAAGTACAGACGTCTCCGTACTGATCCGCAAGACTCTACTAAACTTGCTAATGACACATAGAGCCTATGTACCTAAATCAGCTTGTCACGACCCAAAACCAACATCTGGTCATGATGGCGCCTTACTCACTTGCTAGTCAACCCAAGCATAACAATAACGATACAAGATAACGAACTATAGAATAATACAAGTCTAGAAGTTGAATATTATATATAACGACTACGCTGATACCATAGATTCCCTAAAACTAGAAATACAGAGTCATGAGCTCTACAACAGGAATGCAAGTTTGATAATGTAACGATATTGCCTGGATAATAATAATAGTAACAAAATTGAATAGAGACGCCAAGACTGCGAACATGATGCAACTCTACCTCGTATGCCAGTAACTCAGCAAAAGTCCAGCACAACTCTTAGCTAGGTCCAACACCAGGATCTACACAATTAAGAGCAGAGTGTAGTATGAGTACAACTAACTCCTTGTACTTCGTATGTATCATGACTAACCTCGAAAATTAAGTCGTATAAATCATCAATGATACTCATATGATAGAACCTGAACAAGTCATGAATACATGCGAATACGCGGTAACAACACCAGAATCTATGCCTAGCTGCAGGTAAAGCTCAGGTGCACATAGAGAAGATATGCATGATCATTAATAAGATAACAATTCAGCATATAAAAAAGATGTACGAAAAAGGCAAGTCGAATTACACAGAGAGATACATATAGAGAAGATATGTATTGTGTATCAATTCATTAATAGAAAGCGTCATATAGATAAGATATGCATCAAGACACATATTTACATGTACGAAGACAGCATATAGAGAGATATGTAGCATAAATCATGTATACACCCAAGGAATTTGCATATAGAAAAAATATCCAAAGACCTAATACTGATCACTTTTCCACAACAGCGTGTACGTCATCAAGGAGAAACATGAGAGGATGACCTTAGGGGTATGGATCCTTATTCACACGCTACACAAACAACTGACGTTCCATAATAATCACACGTAAAACTCACGTGCCACAATCAACTCAACCCACAAGGATAACTCATGGGTTGTCAAACCAGTCTAGAATATATAAACATATACAAGAATACATGTATACAGTCAATGAAAAGCAAATCAAGTACACCTAGACTGATAAAATAACATGCTAAAGTGTATGTATGTGAGAAGTGTACAACTACGGCTCAGATTGGGCGGATACGCCTCAAAACAACAATTATCATGTTTGAACAGGAGATTAACCTATACATAATCTCTAACATGTTTCATGAAATCTACAACATGTAAAGTATGATAGTAAGAATCACAAATATACAAAATAGAGCATAATATAGCCTAAATACTACCCCAAACATGAATAAAACTTAGTGCACGCACATGAGCTAAACCCCTCGCATGCACGCCACTCTTAGCACGTAGCCAACACCCAATAACTCAGGCAACTAGTGTCTCAACCAAGTTTAGGCAATATACTTACCTCAAACTAGCCAAGTCAATACTTTAGAAATGCCTTCCCATGCAAATCAACCTCTGAACTACTCGAGTCAAGCAAATAACAACTCAATAACATCAAATAAAGCCATAGAAAATAAACCCAAACAATAAAACTTTGATCTTTATAAAATTATACAAAGTTAACCAAAACATCAACCTAGGCCCGCACCTCGGAATCCGACAAAACTCAGCAAAATTTTCAACTTTTACTCTCCAAAACCATAGCCAAAACCCCTAAATTTCTCTTTCAAATCACATAATCTATGTGTAACAATTCATAGGGAAATGAGATATAATATCAAAATTGAGTATAAATCACCTACCCTCTTTCTTTGTGTGAAAATCCCCTTCACAAATCGCCCATTTCCAAGTCTAAGGCTCAAAATATGAAATAATGAGTCTAAGTCCTGAAATTACATCACTTATACTTCTCTTCAGTGATACCATTCGCGAGAGTGGCCATTGCCTCATGTTCGCGAAGCAAAAAAATCCACAACTTCAAATTACACCTATGCAAACTGGCCCACATCCCGCGATCGCGATGCCCCTACACCAGAAGCCTACGCGAACATGGTCCCCTTCCCACGAACGCGAAGGCCAAAGATCTAATCCTTATCAGCCGGCCCCACTGATATGCGAACACAACGCTCAGTTCGCGAACACGAAGGACATTTAGCCTCACCAATCGCGAATGTAATACTTGATTTGTGAAGCGAAGAAGAACATCCCTTCCCTGCTCAATACACTCTGCGATTGCGATCTAGCCTCCATGATCACAAAGAAGGAACTGCCACCAGAAAAATCTATAATTTTTCACAATGCTCCGGGTGGTCCAAAAACCACCCGAGCCCCCCGGACCCCATCTAATCACACTAACAAGTATATGAACCATATACGGATATACTCATATGCTCAAAACATCAAAATAACAGTCACAACCAAGAAACGACCGATAAAACACATAATACTTTGCTTTAAGTTCAAGAATTTTAAATATACAGAACCAAGCATCCGATTCAAGCCTAACCAATCTGGAATAAACCCAAACTTTGCACACAATTGCAAATGTCTCGAATCAACAATGCAAACCCGATAGCCTCAAAGCCAACCCACGGTCCAACTTATGAATTTTTCAAACCTTTAACTTTCCAACTTCTGACAATTAGAGCCAAATCATCCTAGGAGCCTTCAAATCCAATTCCGGGCATACACCTAAGTCCACAATCACCATACAAACCAATTGAAACCATCTAAATACGATTTCGAGGTTGTTTACACAAAAATCAAACCTTAGTTAACTCTCATAACTTAAGCTTCCAAAATGAGACTAAGTATTTCAATTTACTCCAAAAACTTCCCTAAACCAATCATCCATCCCCGCAAATCACCAAACATCAAATACATATATAAGGAAAATCAAATAGGGGAACGGGGATAAAATACACAAAATAACTAGCCAGTTCATTACAATACTTATTTCAAGAGGTCGTGGGACATTTAGGAAACTCCACTCTCTTTCTTTCTCTATTGTGCGACTTTGTTTCATCCTGAAGTTTGAACCTTTACTCTTCTGTTCTCTCACAGATGGCAAGGACACATTCATCCATAGTTGTGAGCAGGAGTCAGTGCCCTAGTTATAGCTGCTACTAGAGGTAGAGGCGGGGCAGAGGTAGGGCATGTACAACAATACCTAGAGGTGCAGCATACGTAGTTACTCATGCTCGTAGGTGGACTAGGTTATTCCACCAGGAACGACTCAGGTTCTCGAGGGTTTCGTTGCTACTCCATTGTTTCATGATACCATGGTCTATATTTTGGGTGCTTGAGAGCTTGACACCGCCCAGAATGATTCTCACGGTCCCATCTACTTCTCAGGCTGGAGGGGGAGCATAGACCCCAACTACTCACATTCTGGAGCATGCCACTATTTTGTTTCAAACTCCGAGAGTTATGGTTGTTACACCAGTTAGGGTAGCTCAGCCGATTGCTGCAGCTAGGCAAGAGTTTAGGCCTGTTATGTCTATGATGAGAAGAAGAGGATGGATTGATTCCAGAGGTTAGATCCTCCATATTTTGACTCCAGGCACTCAACCCATGTCTATTCCACCATCTTTCATGGATCCAAGTAAGTTGAAGGTGTTAAAGGAGCATTTACAAGATTTTCTTGGAAAGGGATTTATTAGACCTAGAGTTTTTCCTAGGGGTGCACCGGTGTTATTTGTGAAAAAGAAGGATGGTACTATGAGGGTGTGCATTGACTATAGGCAGTTTAATGAGGTTACTATGAAGAACAAGCATCCATTACCTTGTATTGATGATTTGTTTGATCATCTTCAAGGTGCTAGTGTTCTTTAAGATTTAATGTTGATCGAGTTATCATCAGGTGAAGATTAAGGCTTCAAATATTCTTAAGACGAATTTTCGGACTCGTTATGGTCATTATGAGTTCTTGGTGATGTCATTTGGTTTGAGTAATACTCCAGCAACATTCTTGGATTTGATGAACCGGGTATTCTAGCCTTATTTTGATTCTTTTGTGATAGTGTTCTTGATGACATCTTGGTTTACTCTCGCAGTAGGCTGGAGCATGAGCAACATTTGAGGATTGCATTTTCAGACTTTAAAGGAGAAATATCTTTATGCCAAGTTCTCTAAGTGTGAGTTTTGAATGGACTCAATTGCATTTTTAGGTCATGTAGTGTCTAGTGATTGTATTAAGGTTAATCCTAAGAAGATTGAGACAGTTCAGAATTACCCTAGACCTGCTGCAGCTACAGAGATCGGGAGTTTCTTGGGTTTGGCAGGCTACTATCGTCATTTTATAGAGAGATTTTCATCTATTATAGCTCCATTGACTAAGTTGACTCAGAAATACGTTCCTTTTGGATGTTCTGATGAGTGTGAGGAGAGCTATCAAAAGCACAATGTTGCTTTGACTACAACCCCAATATTGGTGTTGCCTATAGTTTCAGGACCATAAATGGTGTATTGTGATGCTTTGCATGTTGGTCTTAATGTAATATTGATATATGAGGGTTGAGTGATGCTTATGTGTCACAGTAGTTGAAGCCATATGAGAAGAATCATCCACTTCATGATTTGGATTTGCCGGTGATTGTGCATGCACTTAAGATTCAGATGCATTACTTGTACGGTGTGTCATGTAAGGTTTATACTGATCATCACAGTCTTCAGCACTTTTTCAAGTAGAAGGATTTGAATTTGAGGCAACGAAGGTGGCTTGAGTTTCTTAAGAATTATGATATTATTATCTTGTATCATCAAAGTATGGCGAACGTGGTAGCAATGCCTTGAGTAGAAAGGTAGAGAGTATGGGTAGTTTGACATTCATTTTGGCTGAGGAGAGGCCTTTGGCTATAAATGTTCAGCCCTTGGCAAATGGACTTGTGAAATTAGATATTTCTGAGCCCAGTAGAGTTCTTGCTTGTGTTTATGCCCAGTCATCCTTGTTTGAGCACATTAAGGCTTTCCTATATGATGATCCCCGTTTATTGGTGCTTAAGGACACGGTGCAGTGAGATGGTGCTAAGAAGGTGGTCATTAGAGATGATGGTGTTATGCGACTTCAGGGCCGACTTTGTTTTCCTAATATTGATGGCATGAGGAAATTGATACTTCAGGAGGGTCACAGTTCACGGTATTTTATTCATCGAGGTGCTACAAAGATGTATCGTAACTTGAAGCAGCACTATTGGTGGCTGAGAATGAAGAAAGATATTATTTGTCATGTTTCATGGTGTTTGAATTTCCAACAATTTAAGTATGAACATCATAAACCATGTAATTTGATTCAGAAGATAGTTATACTAGAGTGGAAGTGGAAGTTGTCACGACCCAAATTCTAACCCGCTGTGATGGCGCCTAACACACTTACTAGGCAAGGCGGGCATAACAATAAAGAACCAACAAAATGGAATTTTCCGAAATAACATAGGTCCGAAACCTCAATATAGCAAAATATTGCTAATACATGATAAATCCCCCAGAAACTGGTAAATACAGAATCACGAACTCTAATACGGAAATACAAGTTTGAAATGACCAAGTGCAATACAGTCTGAAATAAAGACAACAATACATAAAATAAGAGACGTCAAGACTGCGATCGAGCATGCAGTTCTACCTCTTCTCTTTATGATCAGCTCTGCTATCAGCCTCAGCTACTGATGACTGGGTCCAGCACTTGGATCTGCATAATTAAGTGTAGAGTGTAGCATGAGTACAACCGATCCGATGTACTCAGCAAGTATCATAACTAATCTCAACGAGGTAAAAGAAGCAAGAATTGTAAAGGACACTTGCTATAACCTGTATAGTTCATAAATTCAACAAGTATAGAACAATAATGAAATCAAGTCATAATCATAGAAGGAACCATCTGTGCGTGTGTGCACAATTACTCAAGTACTCTACTTAGTCAAGGACCCAACATTTAAAGATGATGTGGAGGTAAACCAGGTAATTATTGCAAGTAAAGATGAAATGCAAAATCCAAAATAGACACTGGCCATATTTTCCTCGACACTTCCTTATTTGTACCAAACCACTTATCAGTTTCCTCAAATACATGCTTAAACCATCAAGAGAGAAATATGAGAGGATGACCCTAGGGGGGTGGATCTATATCCACACGCAATACAGATAACTCACGTGCTGCACAAATAACTCACACGCTAATAATATTAATCGCATGGTCAACTCACGTGCTGCACGGAAAACTCATGTGCCAATAGTATCAGCTGCACAGACAACTCACGTGCCAATAATCTCAATCTGCCCGGCGTGGTCACAGGCTACCCGTCCAGATCATAATCACACATGAAGTAAATATACGAGAATACATGTACATGATCAATAATTATCAAGTTTCATACTCCTGGACTGGTATAAATAATATGTTATAGTGTAGTCATGTGCAATGTGTGCTATCACAGCTAGAACAGACGATTTCATCACAAAATAGCAATTTATCAGTTCATTTGGGGAGAATAACCTCAACAAAATCTCAAATGTGGTACAAATAACTCACAGAGGGGTACAAATAGGAGAAACATCACAGCTTGAAGCGTAACAGTCAATTCAAGGCATATCATAGCCTAAGCACTATCCCGAACATGAAAATAGTACCCCCGGTGCACGCATATGGGCTCAACCCCACACATGTGTCACTCATAGCACGTAGCTATCACAAATAATTCTGGGACTAGTGCCTCAACCAAGTTTAGGTAAGATACGTACCTCAAGCAAGCAAAATCACTCCTCTAACAAGCCCCGCCTACGCGTATCAACCTCCGGACGGCTCGAATCTAGCCAAAATAACTTAATACCATCTAACATAGCCATAGGAAACTATCCCAAAATGAGAAAATACTCAAACCCTTCGAATATAAGAACCTGCCAGTGATCTCAGACCTGTACTCCAAATGTTCGCTTATACGGTAAAAAAATATCGCATTTGCGCACTTCACTTAAGTCCCGACCTATCAATTCTGTGGTCCAACTCCCCCTTCTATGGGTCTGCACCTACGGACCCTTCCGCATCTGCGGTCTTTGCTCTGCCAGCCTTTCTCCACTTCTGTGACCCCTTGTCCGCATCTGCGAGCTCGTAGATGCGGTAGATCCTTCGCACATGCGACTTTTACCAGCCCTAGCCAAACATGCACCTTGGATCACATGGCCGCTTCTGCGGCGTCGCACCTGCGACAAAGTCCTCGCATGTGCGATTGCATCAGAACTCCCAGGCTTCTGCAACCCTTCAAGTTCCAAAATGAAGCGCCAACCATCCGAATCTCACCTGAGGCCCCTGGAACCCTGTCCAAACATACCAACAAGTCCTAAAATACAATACAAACTTACTCGAAGCCTCAAATCACATAAAAAAAATATTAAAACCACGAATCGCATCACCAATTCAAGCTTAATGAAACTAATGAACTTCCATTTTCTAAAACTAATGCCGAATGATATCAAACCAATTCTGAATGAGCTCAAATTTTGCACACTAGTCTCAAATGACACAACAAACCTATTCCAACTTCCAGAACCAAAATCGGAACCCTATATCAATAAAGTCAACTCTCAGTCAAACCTCTCCACCTTCTAAACCTTCCACTTTCCAACATCCGTTAAAAATCATCACATCAACCTACAGACCTCCAAATCAACATCCAGACATACGCCTAAGTCCAAAATCAGCATACAAAGCTATCAGAACCATCAAAACTCTATTATGGAGTAATCTATACAAAAGTCAAACTTCGATCAACTCTTCCAACTTAAGCCTTCAACCTTGAGACTAAGTGTCCCAAATTACTCCGAAATCTTCCCGAAACCAATTCCAAACACCCCGACAAGTCACATAACCAAAAATGAACTTAGAATAAGAAATAAATAGGGGAACGAGATTATAATACACAAAATAACTGGTCGGGTCGTTATATTCTTTCCCTCTTACACAAACATTCGTCCTCGAATGGGTCTAGAACCATACCTGGAGTCTCAAATAGGTGTGGATAACTGCTCCGCATCTCCTGCTCGGTCTCCAAAATAGCCTCCTTGACTGACTGACCTCTCCATTAAACTTTCACTGATACAATATTCTTTGATCTCAACATTCGAACCTTCCGATACAAAATGGCCACTGGCTCCACGTCATAAGTTAAATCCTCATCTAGCTATACCGTACTGAAGTACAAAACATGAGATAGATCACCATAATACTTTTGGAGAATCGAAACATGAAATACTAGGTGAACTCCCTATAGACGAGGTGGCAATGCAAGTTTGTAGGCCACCTCCCCAACTCTCTCAAGCACCTCAAAGGGACCAATATACCGAGGATCGACTTGCTCTTCTTCCCGAATCTCCTCACACCCTTCAGAAGCGATACTCTGAGCAGTGTTGCACCCTATTTTACATGAGTTAAAACAAAATACAACTTATGGTTCTTCTGAGGTTCATGAAAAGTGAAGAGTCGTCACCTAATATTTAAGGTATATTAGGGTACCTATAAGTCGGATGTGGATCAATATCTTAATAGTATGCTAACAAGTGAAAAGGGAAAGGTGTTAGGCATCTCTTAAAATCTACCCTAAGGTAGTCCCTTAAACTTAGTCTAAAAATGGAGAAATATTATCTATATTCAAATTATTGTCAATCAATTACTAGAGTCTAAGTTCCGAGAGAAGCTAACATGATAATCATGTATCAAAATAAGTGGTTAATCAAGTACATGTTAGTCAAATAAGGTTGATTGTTTTAGTATATGAATTATCAATAAGGTTTATAATAGACCTAAAAAGCGACTAATCGTATTCGAAATACTTTTCAATTTATAATACGCCAACTTGGTTATTTATTTAAAGGTAAAAATATACTAGTTATAACGACGACTTGGTTACATAATTAGTTAGTAAATCAATCTTAAAGCTCCTTAAGTCTAAGTGATGACATATTTTCTAACGTAGCTATAGATTAAAGCAATCCGCCAATGGACATACAAGATTATATTTTAAGTTAAGCATGCCACATTAGAGTGAATACTCATAACTAATATTAACAAGGCTAATCACAGAAGGATGAAAACAATATACAAAAAAATATTTTCTAACGTAGTTATAGATTAAAGCAATCCGCCAATGGACATACAAGATTATATTTTAAGTTAAGCATGCCACATTAGAGTGAATACTCATAACTAATATTAACAAGGCTGATCACAGAAGGATGAAAACAAATATACAATACATGAAGTGAAACTAAACCTCCCTTCAAAATTCCAACGTTGTAGCAATATTTTGATGTTTTTCGGGAACAAGAAAATAAAGCGGGCCTAATTTGAATGGCCAGTATCGACTCTTCTTAATGGAGTATCTCTAAAGAAGCTTCCAATGTGTAAGGATTTCTCAAAAAAAGAAGATACATTATTAGTAAAAATATATGCCACCTTAACTTTGGTGGCAAGATTTAGTGTAATGTATTAACTAACTAAATAGAGAGTTAGAATAATGTGGGATCAGGTATAGGTAAGGCAAAAACGGGCCGAATGCGATGTCACTTTCCTCTATTTCATTATTATATGATTGACTCACTTAAACTCTTAAAACAAGACAAAAAGAGTTCTAAAAAATATGTAAGAGTATTAAATAAAATATTTGAGCATTTAAAAGCTGTGAGAAGCTTAAAAATATTTTGATGCTTGAATTTGATGAATTATAAAACCATGACGAAACTTTAATGTAATAGTAAAAGTTGTCAAGTATTGCCCAAGTAAAGGATAGTTTTGAAGATTGACAAAGGAACTCATGGATGAACCAGGTCCATCACTGGTAGGCATAAACACGGGCAGATTCAAAGCACATGAGATGCACATGCAGGAGATAAACGAAATATGGCATAATAATAGTCGAAAAGATTGTATAATTAATAAGGAGAAGTACTCCTTACTCAACGAGAACATTATCCAAGATAAGGAAGGAGTTAGGAGTTGAGATTAACTAGAACTCTTTCACCAAGGAAGAGTAGCATTAGAACTCTAGTTATTTTCTACTCTACTAACTTTATAAATCGCAGGATGTTCTCATTCTACATGGAATGCACAAACGCATAAATTGAACGTGAATTGAGAGCAAAATAGCAAGGCATTTTTGCAAACAGTTCGTGTATGATTCAAGTATGCGAACCTGAAGCTACATGAACCAGATAGAAGAACCAGTTCCAAGTGTCTGTCTTTTATTCTAGTTCAATTGTAGTAGGTGTTTTCATATTGTACCTTTCAGCTTTATCTAGAGGCAATTATAATAGGTACTCAGAGTATTCAAGTTAGAGCTAACTTGAAGTTGTCGCAGCAATTAGAAACTGGTTGCCACAACGGGATTAGAGTTAATCCTAGGTTTACAGAAGTGTTTTGTAAATGCAATTTTTGGCTCAGTGATTTAGTGGAGAGTTTAGGAAAATCCTACTCGGAAGTAGGTCGTGATTTTTTCACCTTTTAAGACAGGTATTTTCCACGTAAAATACTTGTGTTCTTTAATTTCTGCATTTATTATTCCGCAACAGTAGTATAAGGAACACATAGAAGAACCAGGTCCTTCTATAATCTATGCACGCGAAAAATTGGACACCACACAAATCACCCCTCCTCTTGTGTGGTAGTGAAGTTAAAACATAAATTGGTATTAGAGAAGGTTATCCTTGAAGAGGTTAACACCTTAGGAGAAGATCAAGATGAGTGCACCACCTGGAAACTGGGAATGGCAATCTACTACTAGGCCACCACTCTTCAACGGCCAATATTACTCTTGGTGGAAAAACAGGATGAAAGATCACATCATAGAAGAATACTATGAGCTATGGGACATTGTCACATATGGTCCACTGGCTACCATGAAGATAAATACCGAAGGAGAAGAGGTTCCAAAAACAAGAGCTGACTGCACTGCTGACGACTTGAGAAAATAGGAGAAGAATGCTAAAGCCAAAAAATGGCTTGTTTGTGGACTCGGTACAGATGAGTACAATAGAATACAAAGTTGTACCATTGCCAAGGAAATCTGGGATACTTTGCAAGTGGCCAATAAAGGNCTTAACTTGTTATATCTGATATCTCCTGATCGAAAAGGTGGCATAATTGATAAGGAGAAGGACTCCTTACTCAAAGAGAACACTATCCAAGATAAGAGAGAATTAGAAGTTGAGATCAACTAGAACTCTTCCACCAAGGAAGAGTAGCATTAGAACTCTAGTTATTTCTTCATCCACTAACTCTATATATTGTAGGATGTTCTCATTTTACAGGTACACACAAAAGCAGAAGTTAAACGTGAGTTGAGAGCAAAATAGCAAGGCATTTTGCAAACAATTCCTGTGTGATTCAAGTGTGCGAATCTGAAGCTACATGAACCAGATAGAAGAACCAATTCCAAGTGTCTGTCTTTTATTCTAGTTCAATTGTAGTAGATAGTTTTTAATTTGTACCTTTCAGCATTATCTAAAAGCAATTGTATTAGGTACTCTGAGTATTCAATTTAGAGTTAACTTGTAGTTGTCGCAACAGTTAGAGGCTGGTTGCCACAACGGAATTAGAGTTAATCCTTAGGTTTAAAAAGAGTTTTGTAAATGTTGTTTTGGCTCATTGATTTAGTGAAGTGTTGGAAAAAATCCTACTGAGTAGTAGGTCAGGGTTTTTTATATTTTGAGCCAGGTGTTTTCCACGTAAAATACTTGTGTTCTTTACTTTCCGCATTTACTATTTCAGCAACAGTAGGTTAAGGAATACTTAGAAGAACCAGGTCCTTCTATAATCAGTGCACGCGAAAAATTGGACACTACACAAATCACCCCCTCTTGTGTGAAGTTATAACATTAATTGGTATCAGAGCAGGTTATCCTTGAAGAGGCTAACACCTTAGGAAAAGATCAAGATGAGTGCACCACCTGGAAACTAGGAAGGGCAATCCACTACCAGGCCACCACTCTTCAATGGCCAGTACTACTACTGGTGGAAGAACGGAATGAGAGATTACATCATAGGAGAAGACTATTAGATGTGGGACATTGTTACTAATGGACCACTGGCTACACTGAAGAAAAATGCTGAAGGAGTAGATGTGCCAAAGACAAGAGTTGACTGCACTGCTGATGACTTAAGGAAATGGGACAAGAATGCTAAAGCCAAGAAATGGCTTATTTGTGGACTTGGTCCAGACGAGTACAGCAGAATTCAAAGTTGTACCACTGCTAAGGAAATTTGGGACACTCTACAAGTGGCCGATGAAGGAACACCTCAAGTGAAGAGGTTCAGAGGAACTCTACTATATTCTCAATATGAGAATTTCACCATGAAGGAAGGGAAAACCATCCAAGATATGTATACAAGGTTCACCACACTAACAAATGAACTTAAGTCTCTTGGAAGGGTTATTCTTGAAGAAGACAAAGTTGAAAAGATTTTGACAAGGGTTCTGCCAGTCTCATGGGAGAGCAAAATCACTGCTATTCAGGAATCAAAGAACATTTCCACTCTTAGGTTGGATGAGCTAATTGGAAATCTCATTGCTTATGAACTTAGAAGGTAAACCATGAAGATGGATGTACCCAAGAAGGAAAGAAGCCTGGCACTCAGAATCACTAAAGGTTCTGATCTAGAAGATGATGAAATGGCTATGATCACAAAGGACTTCAAGAAGTACCTAATGAGAGGAAAGGGTTCTTCGAGAAGTGGAGGCTACACCAAACCAAGGGTTCCTGAAAACAGACCAATGAGGGCTGCTACAAGTGTGGGAAGACTGATCACCACATCAAAAATTGCCCTCAATGGAAAATTGAATGGAAGAAGGAAAGAGTTGAACGAAGAAACAGAAAGAAGGAACAGGTTCATCCCAAGATGAACAAAGGATCAACAAAGGCTACGGTTGCTGCTTGGGGAGAAAGCTCAGATGAGGACTCAGATGATGAAGATGAAGCTGAACAAGCACTTATGGTAATTGGCGAATCCGATGAGGAATCTGAAGTAAGTTTAATCCATCTAAAAAACAAGATTAAGTTTTTGTCTAAATAAAGGCTATATGAGTTACTTCTAGATTTCATTGATGAATCTGAGGATATAAACAATGAAAAGAAACAGCTGTCTAAGGAATGTGTGATTTTAAAAGCAAAGTGTAAGAACCTGGAACTTAGAGTTAGTGAGACTGTAAGTGAAAATACTGCACTAAAGAACCAGGTTCATGCATTTGAATCAAATGTCCTAGAACTTAGATCTGAAAACCTAAAACTGAAATTAGGAACAAGTAAGAAGACAACTTATTGCACACAACTCACTCTAGAAGAAAATGTAGGTAAACTAAAAGATGAGTTGTATAAGAAAGATGAACAGGTAAGAATTCTGACATAGGATCTAGGTCACCTCTAATAAATGCTTTGCGATTAATCTTATCACTAACAAAATTGTTTTATAGGGAAAAAGAGTGAACATTGTAGATCTATCCACACTATCAGAAAATGAACTTACTTGCTTAAGTGTGTTGGACAATGATCCCCTCCTTTGGCACAAGAGACTTGGACATGCAAGTCTGAGTAAACTCAACAAATTAGTCTCCAAGGACTTGGTGATAAGACTACTTAACATCAAGTTCAAGGAAGACAAAGTTTGTGAGGCTTGTGCAAGGGGGAAGCAGGTAAGATCCTCTTTTAAATGCAAGAAAGTGGTAAACACCACCAGGACGATGGAACTGGTCCATATGGATCTCTGTGGTCCAATGAGAACATTAAGTAGAGGTGGTAAAAGATATGCGATTGTGCTTGTTGATGATTACTCTAGNAGATATGTGATGGTGCTTGTTGATGATTACTCTAGGTTTACTTGGACATTATTTTTAACATCTAAAGATGAAGCATTTGACATGTTCACTTCTTTTGTTAGAAAAACTCAGAAACAACTAGGTAATCAACTTGCATCAATTAGGTCTGATCATGGCACTGAATTTGAAAATGCTAAATTTGCTGAATTTTGTGATGAGCATGGCATAGATCATAATTTTTCTGCTCCTAGGACTCCACAACAAAATGGAGTAGTTGAAAGAAAGAATAGGACACTTGAAGATATGGCTAGGACTATGCTTCTTTCTAGTAAACTGCCCCATAGCTTCTGTGCAGAAGCTGTAAATACTGCATGCTACATCATAAATAGGTGCATGACTAGACATCTTGTGTAGAAGACTCCATATGAGTTACTTAAAGGGAGAAAACCAAATATATCCCATCTTAGGGCATTTGGATGTAAGTGCTTTGTGCACAACAATAGTAAAGACTCCCTAGGCAAGTTTGATCCCAGAAGTGATGAGGGAGTATTTTTGGGATATTCTTCACATAGTAAAGCATATAAGGTATATAACAAAAGAACTATGTGTGTTAAAGAAAGCGTTCATGTGGTTTTTGATGAAACTAACATTCTTTCTGAGAGACAGGTAACATGATGATGAAGCAATTGGGCTGGTAAGAAACTTAAATGAAACCAAAGCCCAGAATGAAGCTGCACTGGAAGAAGGAATAGGTGATGGAACAAGTCCTTCTACCCAGGGAAACCTGACAGGGGGAATAGAACAAAGAGGAAATGATTCTCAAACCTCAAGGGAACCTGTCCATGAACCTGTTCCACAACAATAAAGCATTGAAGGAACATCAAGGGGAAACCAGTTGGTTGTGAAACCTTACAAGTATCAAAGTTCTCATCCCATTGAGAACATAATTACTGATCCAACCTCTGGAATCAAAACCAGATCTTCATTAAAAAATCTTTGTGCTTTTGATGCTTTCTTATCTCTTATTAAACCTAAAAATGTTGCTGAGGCTTTGCAAGATGCAGACTGGGTAAATGCAATGCAAGATGAACTCAACCAATTTGAAAGGATTCAAGTTTGGCATCTGGTGCCAAGACCCTTGGACAGATCAGTAATTGGCACAAAATGGGTATTCAGAAACAAACTTGATGAAGATGGAACTGTTACAAGGAACAAGGCAAGATTGGTGGTTCAAGGATATAGCCAAGAGGAGGGCATAGACTATGATGAAACCTTTGCTCCAGTTTCAAGGTTGGAAGTAATAAGACTCCTCAAAGCCTTTGCTGCTTATATGAAATTCACCCTCCACCAGATGGATGTCAAGAGTGCCTTCCTCAATGGCTATCTAAAGGAAAAAGTGTTTGTCAAGCAACTTCTAGGGTTTGAAAGCAAGGAAAGTCCTGATCATGTGTACAAACTTGACAAAGCACTTTATGGGCTCAAGCAGGCACCAAGAGCATGGTATGAAAGATTATCAAAGTTTTTGCTTGAGCATGACTACAAGAGAGGTAAAATTGACAATACTTTGTTCTTGAAAGAAAAAGGTAAAGATCTCAATGGGGAGTGAATTTGAAATGAGCATGATGCAACAATACAACAATAACAACCCAGTATAATCCCACTAGTGGGGTCTGGGGAGGGTAGTGTGTACGCAGACCTTACCCCTACCCTGGGGTAGAGAGGCTGTTTCCAAATGACCCTCGGCATCCTTCCCGTCAAGAACTCCCCACCTTGCTCTTGGGGTGACTCGAACTCACAACCTCTTGGTTGGAAGTGGAGGGTGCTTACCATCAGAGCAACCCACCTTGTCTTAAGTGAGCATGATGGTTGAGCTTAATTTCTTTTTAGGCTTACAAATTTAACAAAATTCAAATGGAACTATGATCTATCAGCAGAATTATGTAAAAGAGTTGCTTAAAAGGTTTAAAATGGAAGATTCCAAAGAAATTGACACTCCTATTGCAACAACTACAAAGTTGGATATGGATGAACCTGGTTCATATGTCGATCAGAAGTTGTATAGGGGAATGATTGGCTCATTTGTGTATCTCACTGCTAGTAGACCTGACATTGTTTTTAAGGTAGGACTTTGTGCAAGATTTCAGGCAAATCCGAAGGAGTCTCACTTGACTGCTGTCAAAAGAATTTTGAGATATCTAAAAGGCACCACTGATCTTTGTCTTTGGTATCCAAAAGGTAGTAATTTCAATTTTGTGGGATATGCCGATACTGATTATGTAGGTTTTCTTGTGGATAGAAAGAGCACCTCAGGTATGGCACATTTTCTTGGCTCATGTCTTGTGTCTTGGGCCACCAAAAAGCAAAATTCAGTGGCCTTATCTACTGCTGAAGCTGAGTATGTTGTTGTTGCTTCATGTTGTGCTCAATTGTTGTGGATCAAACAACAATTAAAGGACTTTGGAATTGATGTTGGCTGTATTCCTATTTTTTTGTGATAACACTAATGCTATTAGTATGACCAAGAACCCGGTTCACTACAAGAGAACTAAGCACATAGATGTTAGGCATCACTTTTTGAGGGATAACTATGAAAAGGGGTTGATCACTGTGAAATTTTGTGCTACTAACAAGTAAATAGCTGACATCTTCACAAAAGCCCTAAGTAGAGATCACTTTGAAAGAAACATGTTAGAATAAAGGATGATTAAGATCACCTAAAAGGACCAGTTCAGAGTACACAACGAAAAAAAAATAATTTTTGTTTGGTTAGAAAATCTGAAAATTGTGTACATAATTAGATTAATTTTTGCTTAGTCTCATACTTTCAATAGTATACTCTTGTGACATGTGTTAAAATAACTCATTAATCTCTAATGATATCTTCTCTATTTTGGAAAATTTAGATTTATACAAGAGTATTCTCAGTGAAGAACCTGGTTCATAAAGATAACACGGTATGTTTTCTACACTCTGCATAATTTGAAATAATAATATTTGGATCATGAGCAGAGTCCTACTTAATTCCAAACTTCTTTTAGACTTATCCATTACAAGTGAACCAGTTCTGTTCAAAAGAGTCCCAACCGAACTAAAGTACCTAGATTCTAGGGATACACTCCAAAGTCTTTTCAAAACTGAAATTCAGTTTGATTAGACTTCCACACCCACTATCATCCCTTCCACCACCCCAACCTCTAAGAAAAGAGTAAAGATGCTTGCTCGCAAGGTTGTTGTAGGGAGAGAACAAATTTGGAGAATAGGTTTGTACTAGTAGGGTCTAAAGCAAGTGTTGAAACTACAGAGTCTGGAGGAATTAGTGGTAAAAATAAAAAAGAAAAGGAAAAAGAGAGCAAGGGCGTTCGAAGTGCTGTGAGGGGAAAGGGTAAAAGACTCTGAGTTTAACCAAAGACACAGGTGCAATGGTTATTTGGAATAAAACATCTGCTGGAGTAGAGGAGAGTGTATAAAAAACAGGGGGAAGTGGGTCTGGCAAAGCCGCTGAAGGGCTGGTTCAACTTGGAAAAAATGTAGATGAACCTGTTTCATCTGAACAGGAAACCCTCGCAGACCTACTGAAGAGAGTGACTGAAAGTTATAACCCAAAGAAGAAAGGGAGGTTGGTACAAGCAAGGATCATTTTGGGGTAAATACGTTGCCTGCTTGTGACTATGAAGTCCATGTCACTCCTAAAGAACCTGGTTTATCTAAGAAGGTACCAGTAAATAGCAAGGTGCGAGCCTTGGTGCAAGAAAGTGGGGCTAAGAATACTGAGATTGAGAGGTTGAAGAAGAGGTTGGCAGAGGTGGAGACTGAGAGAGATGCTCTCAGAACTGAACTGGCAAGAGAAAAGGAGAAGGATGATGGCATTCTTTAGGATATGCTGAAACTCCTCTAAGCCAAAAACCAAGCACCAGTTCTTCCAAGCCTTAAACTTCTAGCCCAGTGTAGACTTTTCAATGACCCAGTTTGGGATGTTTTGTTTGCTCATGTTTTCAGTATTTTTATTTCTTTTTATGCTTTGTGAAAGAATCGTATCAATCATCAATGAAATTCACTGTTTTTGCTCTAACTGTTTGTTTATATTTTTTTGATGGTAAAAATTCTTAGCTTGATCTATGATGATTAATCCATGATTGCATTTGAAGTAGCCCCAGTGGCCATGAGTAAGTTTTAAAATCTGGTTATCTCATATTTTTTATGCAACTTTTCGATGATGCCAAAAGGGGGAAAAAGTTGTGCTTTACACTTTGAACAGTGATGTTTATAACCTAATGAACCCGATCCTTGATGATAAATGATAAAAAGAAAAAATATTTCTAACATTGTGTTGATATTGAGCTAAGTTGAAACAGGGCCTAAGCTTATGGAAGCACAGAGTATGTCATTATCAAAAAGGGGGAATTTGTTGGCCCAAGTAAAGGATAGTTTTGAAGATTGACAAAGGAACTCAGGGATGAACCAGGTCCATCACTGGTAGGCATAGACACGGGCAGATTCAAAACACGTGAGATACACATGCAGGAGATAAACGAAATCTGACATAATAATAGATATCTCCTGATCGAAAAGATTACATAATTAATAAGGAGAAGGACTCCTTACTCAACGAGAACATTATCCAAGATAAGGAAGGAGTTAGGAGTTGAGATTAACTAGAAGTCTTCCACCAAGGAAGAGTAGCATTAGAATTCTAGTTTTTTCTACTCTACTAACTCTATAGATCGCAGAATGTTCTCATTCTACATGGAACGCATAAAAGCAGAAATTGAACGTGAATTGAGAGCAAAATAGCAAGGCATTTTTGCAAACAGTTCATGTGTGATTCAAGTATGCGAACCTGAAGCTACATGAACCAGATAAAAGAACCAGTTTCAAGTGTCTGTCTTTTATTCTAGTTCAATTGTAGTAGGTGTTTTCATATTGTACCTTTCAGCTTTATCTAAAGGCAATTGTAATAAGTACTCAGAGTATTCAAGTTAGAGTTAACTTGAAGTTGTCGCAGCAGTTAGAGGCTGGTTGCCATAACGGGATTAGAGTTAATCCTAGGTTTACAAAAGTATTTTGTAAATGCAGTTTTTGGCTCAGTAATTTAGTGGAGAGTTTGGGAAAATCCTACTCGGAAGTAGGTCGTAGTTTTTTCACCTTTTGAGCTAGGTGTTTTTCACGTAAAATACTTGTATTCTTTAATTTCTACATTTATTATTCCGCAACAGTAATATAAGAAACACATAGAAGAACCAGGTTCTTCTATAATCTGTAACGCGAAAAATTGGACATCACACAAATCACCCCTTTTTGTGTGGTATTGAAGTTAAAACATCATCAAGTCTTTGAAACATTTAAAAGAGTGACATAAAATTAGAAAGTGGTGGAGTAGTGAATGGCTTTATTTTATAAAGCTATATATGTTGCTTCTTCATACAATAAGTCAGCTATAGCCTGCCGTTGTCATCATTCCCTTGACGTACCTGGCCCCACTTGGGGTGACGACTTTCCTCATTCTTCACACGTTGACTCTGTTGTGTTTTGAACTTCAAGCAACAATACCACTCGATCCATAACCCTTGTGGCAGCGACGCGTTGTGTCTTAAAGTGAGACTCGGGAACAGCTCCCGTCGTGCATTTATGCAGAATAAAGAAAAAGAAAAGACAAGGAATTAGAAGATGGAAAGCAGACAGAGCATAAAGAAGAATAGCCAGATCGTGCATCATACTATGGGCAAACAATGAATAGTAAACTCGTGATATATCTACTAATAGTTGGTGGTGTCTAAAGGTATCGTGCTAACAAATTCATGTCCTTAAATTCAAACAATACTCTAATATAGCTATCAAAACAGAAATTTCCAGATTTCTCATTCAAAATTAAAGGGATTGCATGTCAATTATTCTGAAGGTATGCTTCCTAAATGTTAATCCTGATGGGAGAAAGAAGAGCAGAAGTGTAAAGCCTATTAGCAGGGACTTTAGATGTATAGCATTATAACATATATTCTCGTTAGCTAAAATCCTTTGAACATAAAATATTTTAAAATCTTATATGCTTGGTCCCTATAACAGGTTCTCAAATAACCCATATTAAAATTACATGAATAGATCAAATTAGTCTTAGCTCAATGCATAGCAGCCATGAGAGAATGAGACCTGAACCATGAGTTGTAAATGAAAATAAACTTAGAACATGGATAATCCTAATAGACAGTGAAAGCTGGAGCAAGATTTCTATAGCTAAATATGCCGAATATTTACTGGCATACTCTATGTGTATGGCTTAAACTTAAAGTTATTATTTGCTTTGGTAATAAAAAGAATAATGAATAGAAAAGAATAATGGTTTGGGTCGTGTATCTACGTCCAATCTANGAAAATTATTTGATTCTTGTCTTTCAAAAAATTTCCACGATATACCCGAACAATCATTTATAGGATTTAATGATTCCTAACAACGGATTCATCTCTTTCGCTATCTGCATTTGGTATGGTTATTTGCTTTGGTAATAAAAAGAATAATGAATAGAAAAGAATAATGGTTTGGGTCGTGTATCTACGTCCAATCTACGGTAGAAGAGAAGGTTCCATCGGAACAATTATTTATTTCAGTTCAGGGTTCCTAATTTTTTTTTTTTTTGAAAAAGAATAATAAAAAAAGGGTTAACAGGTTTTCAATAAACTTATCACCTCTTCACATAAAAATTGAAATGAAAATCTTAAAGCTGGATTTATATCTAACTAGCGTAACCTAATTTCAAATGCAACTAACTAAAGACACAAAAGGGGTTTACAAACTAGTAGCACTTCGATCAAAGAAAGCAACCACAATTGTAACGACACAACCAGTCGTTTTGAGTTTTGGCATTTCATTCAGTGGTTTGATACTTTGAGTAGCTTCATGTTATATATTATGACTTGTATATATAGTTGGGTTCAATTTTCGAGCAGTTCGGGATTGATTTGGAAGAATGATTCTCGTTTTAGAAGCTTTAAGTTGGAAGAGTTCCCAAGATTTGACTTTTGGGTAAACGGACTCGGAATCGAATTTTGATTGTTCCGCTAGATTCGTATGATGATTTTGGACTCGTACGTATGTTCGGATTTGATTTCGGAGGTTCCTACAAGAATTCGACATTATTTGTCGAAAGTTGGCAATTTGAAGAACTTAAGAATTCATAAGTTTGACCAAGAGTTGACTTTGATGTTATTGGACTCCAATTGATATTCCGAGACTTCAGATAGGTCTAAATAGTTGAATTGAACTTGTGTGCAAAGTTTAAAAATAATCCGAAGTGTTTAAATGTGATTCAGACACTCTTCTGAAAGAATGAAGATTTTACAATTTAGGAGAAATTCTATTCGGTTTGAGTCTCGATTCTTTGTTGTGATGTTCCCATAGATTTTTGGAGGCTTTGGATAAGTTTGTATGATGTATTTGTACTTGTTGGTATGATTGGATGGGGTCCCGAGGGGTTCGGGTGTGTTTCGGATCATTGGTTGAGAATCTAGTTATATTAAAGATTTAAAGTTTGACCATGGCCAATATCGGGTAAAGATGACCTCTTTTCGGTATTTTGAGTGCACGAGCAGGTTTGTAGCGTATTTTATGATTGAAATACATATATGGTTTGTGTCCGGGGGGTTACGAATGAGTTTTGGGTGCTAAAACGAAGATTTTCATATTGTTGCTTTTTTTTCTTGTGTAAATAATTACGCAAATACCATTGAAATTTTCAGATTTCTTTTAAAACTTCAAAATATCATATCTCTCTTATTTTAAGACCAAATTGAATGATTCAAGAGGCTATCTTGGGTGTAATCTCGTAAAGATCATATTGGTATTATCAAACATGAGTTTCGGAAATCATCTAGTACCTGAATCGAGCTAGGACAGCTGTTGTATTTTCTTCCTTGTTTCGAAATATAGTTATTTTTTCTCACAAGGTTTTGGAGCCCAGTTTTGGGCGATTTTGAGGGGATTTTCATCAACAAACATTGAGTAAGTGCTTATAATTAATTTTTAACTATATTTCATGAATATACCTTAGATTTTAGGATCAAATTTATGAGAATCAAAGAGGAAAATTGGGAAATTTTGTCAAGTTTTGGAAAAATGAAGAATTGAGTTTTGAGAGTTGATTTGGTCTCGGATTTGAAAACAAAATACATATATGGATTCATGGGGTTATGAGTAGTCGGAATCTACCCTTGGACTCGGGTTTTGACCGGGGGGCCCGGGATTGACTTTTGTTGACTTTTTAGGAAAAATGTAAAGATCATAGCTTTATTTATTGTAATTGGTTTCTCTTACATTGTTTGATATTATTAAGTTATTTTTGGTTAGATTTGAGCCGTGTTGAGGCAAATTTTAAGAAAAAAAACTATTTCTGAGGGTTGAGTTGGTCTAGTTGAGGTAAGTATCTTGCCTAACTTTGTGTGGGAAAACTACCCCTTAGGATTTGGGTTGATTGTGCTATTTGTGTTATGTGAAACTCGTGTATGCAAGGTGACGAGAGGGTACACGGCTATATGTAGTATTTGTTCGGTTTAGGTTGTCTAGACTCTTTCTATGCCGTTAATTGAATTGTCCTAACATGTTATATCTCTCATTGTTAATCCACTCTTGCATGCTTTATTTGATATTGTTAGCACTTATTCTACCTCTTACTTGTTATCTTGCTCTTATGCTTTAGTTGAAGTTATTGTTTTGTTACCTCTTAATTGTTGAATCACTTTTAATTGAAGTTATTTTTTGGTGGAATATTATCTTGTTGAGTTATTAGTATTGAAGTTGTAATAGTCGTTATCACATTGAGGCGAAGTTGTTAATTATTGAGATACCTTTCCTTGTTGAGCATTCTCATTCATTTTGTTATTTTTGAAATTCTTGTACACATTTGTGGTTGAGCTATGGGCTATTTTTTTTGGAAATATTGGTGTTGTTGACTTTGTGGCAAGTTGTGTGTCACAGCCCCAGTTTCCCTCCGTAAGATGTCGTGACGGCACCTAATCTCTAAGACTAGGTAAGCCTAACACTTACTAAATTAATAGAAGAAATCAACCATCAAACGATGAATATGAGATAAAAATCTTATACACAATTTCAATTCCCAAAACCGGTAGTGCAAGTCATAAGCTCTACTGAGTTTGTTAGAAAACCTACAAATACAACCGTTTCGAAATAAAGATAAAACAGTACAAGTACAATAACAGAAGGTGACTCCGAGGCCTGTGAATGTAACAACAGGTTTAATTGAGTCTCCACAGCAAGATCCGTGCAGCTAGCTAGCGATCGACTGACTCCGAATTACCTGGATCTGCACAAAAATATGTATAAGTGTAGTATGAGTACACCACAGCGGTATCCAGTAAGTAACAAAACTAACCTCAGTAGAGTAGTAACGAGGGACAGTCAAGACACCTACTAGACTAGGTAACCTAAACAAGTATAGGTATAGAACTAATAGAGTATGATATCTCTACAGAATTACGCATAATGACAACAATAATACGGTGCTTGCAATAGGAAATAGAAGCAACAATTTACAGCGGGACACCACAAGTAATAATACAGTAGAGTAAGCTGGACACAGTTTAAATCTAATAAAAAACAATTAAAGGAAATACAAGTAGCAACTTGATAAGAATAATTGCTTTCGCACTAGGTTTATTCAAAAATCCCTACGAGGTACCAAACCTCAAAACTCACACAATTCACGGGTCCCACTTTATGAACCCTAATCACTTGGCATCTTGTGCCCTCATTACAATTGATAATTGCACGGACGACTCATGTGCCAATAGAACCAATCTCACATATAAGACAAGTAGACAGAGTACGTATAAATGATCGGTAGCATCAATGTTCATTTTCTTAAAGCAATAGGGTGATAATGTACGTGTATGCTTGTGCAAGTGTTATATCACAGTTCGGTCCAACGAATAAGAGTAGAGAAAATAAACAGCACATAAGGAACGATCCCCACAATTTGCACTAAGTAAAACTCACACAGGTTAGGCACGCCACTACACAAATATCAACAACAACAATTCCCCTAGGCCATCACAAGTCATCACAAATCAATTCCCGGCATAGCCCACCTTGTCTCGCCACATGGGCAATAATAAAGTAAATACCCGCCTTGTCTCGCCGCACACGCATAATAATATTTTTACCTTGTCTCGAGACATGCGCAAACTCACATATATAGCCCGCCTTGTCACTCTGCATGTGCATATATCAATAGTAACAACAGCACGGCAGAAACCTCGTACAAACACCCGAACAAAACCTCCCAACAATATCACGTGCCAAAACAAAACAACACAATAGAATGACTCTCACAACATATGCCCATATTCCACAATATTTTATCTAAACAGTGTCAATACTACAGCCGCGCACAGCCCTCAGCACAACAAGCTGAGTACAATAGCAACAACAATAACAATAATAGCACGAGAATACGACAAGTAAATTAACTCAAGAGCTTTGGATCACAAAGAAGCGGTAGAGAGAGCTCACAAAGAATAAACACAATAGGGAATGCTAGTCTCAATAAGAATGGCTCAACAAGGGAGAAATAATATGTAACAAATGATTCCAAATAAGGATGAGGCAACCACGATAAAGGATAACTAAACTTCATTTCGGGTTGAGCAATTACGAAGAGATGCAACAAATTCAATTAAGGATAAGCAACGAAAAAGATAATCGTAACCTCAAATAACGATAGACAATTACAGAAGAGATAATAATAATTTCAATTAAGGATAAACAATTAGGAGAGGATAGCATGGCAATCAAAGAGGCAACTACTTCAGTTAAGGCACACAAGAGTCAAATAGGCAATAAGGGTTGAACATGAAGCAATTAATTTCAATTAAGATACGTAGGGCCCTAAAAGGTAAACTTTCCACAAATAAGTCCGAACACGTATTCGTCAGCTTGCGTACACGGGCTTCACATGATACAATTAGCACCAATGACTCAAATCCTAAGGGGTAGTTCCCCACACAAAGATAGGCAAGATACTTACCTCAAACCACGCTCAATCAATCAATTAGTAGGCCTTTTCCCTCGATTTCCAACTCCGAACGACTTGAATCTAGCCAAAACAATTTCATACTTTAGAAAAATTATAGAAAACAAATTTAAATAATAAAATAATGATCTTAGCTAAGAATTGAAAAATTGCTCCAACAAGTCAACCCGGGCCCGCGTCTCGGAACTCGACCAAAATTATAAAAATCGAACACCCATTCGATATCGAGTTCAACCATACCAAAATTATCAATTTCCGACCTCAATTCCTCCTTCAAATCATCATTTTACATTTTGAAAGATTTTACAAATTTTTCCCAAATTACCAACATAATTCACTAATAAAATGATGAAAATAGCAATGAGTTCATAAAATATAACAAGATTCGGGTAGAGAACACTTACCCCAATGAGTTGATTGAAAAACGCACGAAAAACTCCCAAAACTGAAGTCTAGAACTCAAAATATATTAAAAATATTAAACCCTCGACATTTAAGTGTTCTGCCCAGCGCCCTTCGCATTTGCGAGTAGAAAAGTCGCACCTGTGGCCTCGCATTTGCGAGCAAACGTTCGCATCTATGAACTCAACTTACCAGGACTGGGTCCGCATCTGTGGACAATATAGCCGCTCCAGCGACACCTCAGAAGTGCCAAAAGGAGCGCAAAAGCGCATTACTTCGCAGGTGCAATCGCTGGATCGCAAAGCCTCCGCAGAAGTGAGCGAGATCCCAGGCCACTATGATCGCAGAAGCGACCAAGCTCACGCAGAAGCGGAGCCGAACCTGTGCTCCAAAACGTCGCAGGTGTGAAGCACCAGAACCAGACCTGATCACAAACATGAAAATCATCCGAAACTCGTCCAAAACACACCCGGGGTCCATTGCATGTAAGTTCCAAATGACATAACGGAGCTAATCCAACTCTCGGAATCACATTCTGAACCCGATATCACCAAAGTCAAACTCTCGGTCAAACCCCTCAACCTTCCAAAAACTTCAACTTTTCAATTTTGCCGAAATGCTTCAAATTACCCTACGGACCTCTAAATCCAAATTCGGATGCACGACTAAGTCCAAAATCACCATACGAAACTATTGAAATCATAAAATTTTTATTCAGGAGTCATTTGCTCAAAGGTCAAACTCTGGTCAACTCTTTTTATTTAACTTAAAAATAGGAATTATTTTTTCAATTTAACCCCGAATCATCTGAAAACCAATATCAACCACACACTCAAGTCATAATACACGTTACGAAACTGCTCGAGACCTTATGCCACCGAACGGGACCTTAAGTTCTCAAAACAACCGGTCGGATCGTTATATTATGGCATATGGATACTTGTGGTGCGAGTTGTGATTGTGTTGTGATATTGATACTCATGCGATGGTATAAGGCTAGGGGTTGATACGCATGTGACGAGATAAGGTGGGCTTGATACGCATGTTGCTAGTAGGGGAACTACTTGAAGCCACGTATTGAGATAAAGTGAGCTAAAACACGTGTCAAAACAAAATGTAAGGCTCACGTTGTGATATAAGAAAAGATTGTGATTGAAATTGTGAAATGTGAAAACGAGGCGGTACCTCAATTGTTATTTTCATTGTACATTCCATGTTGGAACAACTTGTTGATTTGAACGGTCATTATTCTTCCTTCAATCATTCGTCCGCATTTTAATTGTGTTTGGTTATTTGGTGTTATCTTGGTTTGGAATGATTGTGTTTTCTTGTGTGAGTCTTGTACTCTACGTGATTTTCTGTGTTGCTTTAACATGCCAATTTGTGCCTCCGTTATAACTTGGTGAATTGATGGTCAATGTGATTTAATTGCGGGGAGTCACTATATCATATTCTGTTGAGTTGTTGGTAACATAATAATATAAATAAAAGAATTATTAACATGCTTTATTCTATGTGCCTCTTAAGATAGAACTCGTTATCTCACTCGGTGCCTTATTATTCTAAATGTTTATCGTACTTTCACTATAATTGAGTCTCAAATTATACTCATCACCCTATTAGATATTTACTTTACTTAAAATTGTTATCATGTTTTTCTTTAACAAAAAATCTATATTTAATTCGTTAACTTAACTAGTGTTTTGCTTTGTTTAAAAATGATACTTTTATTCAATTTTATTGATTTCTAAACTAAACCCATCCGATAATCTATTTCGTATAAATTGTATATTATTTTACTTTACTTGATTTCTAAAATAAACTCATTATTTCATTTGACACCTTACTTATTCAAGATTGTTATTATGTTTTATGGTGTTTAAATATATCTTTCGTTCATCTAAATTGACATTTGTCACGATTGCAAAGTAACTGGTAGCATGTGGGCTTTGCCGTGTGAAGGTAATTGTTATTGGGGGCACGAGGTACCATATATGTAAGATTTGAAAATTGTAGTTCATGACTTGTAGTTTATGAGGTGTGGTGCATCGGGGTAATTCTTGTTGTAAGTCCATGCGTTGGGAGCGATTTGATTATTTGAGTTGCCATCCGTTTTTCCTTATTTGAGTTCATTTACATCTAATTGGTGTTTTGATTATATTGTTTCTTTATTACTCATTTATTACTTGCTGCCATTTATATTTCTATTACTTCATTGTTGGTTGTAAATCAATAATCTTTCCGCCGTTGGTCTTACGTTGATGTTCTTTCCATTATTAGCTTATATATATCTTGAACAGGTTTCTATGTCTAGTAGGTATCTTGACATGGCCTCGTCACTACTCTACCAAGGTTAGGCTTGATACTCACTGGTACCGTTGTGGTGTACTCATGCTACGCTTCTGTATATTTATGTGCAGATCCAGGTATTCTGATCATATTGTTGAGAGTTGCGTCGCGGCAGGAGACTTCAAGGTATACCTGCTTGACGTTCGCAGGCCTCGGAGTCACCATCTTACTTCATTATGCTAATGTTAAATTGTAATTCAAAGCAGTATTGTGTTTAGAAATTCTAGTGTGTTTCAGTAGTGCTTATGACTCCGTACTACTAATTTTCGGAAATGTATAACTATTGGCCGCTTGCGGCTATGTATGTCATTTAATGATTTATGATTAATGATTAAATAATTCAATTCTGTCATTAAATCAGCATGTATTAGGCTTACCTAGTCTTAGAGACTAGGTACCATCACGACATCCTAACGTGGGAAATTGGGGTGGTGACAACAATCAAGATACTTGAGGCATGGAAAACAACATAAGGACTGCCATATATTAACATCAACCATGTATTAAACTAACTGAAATATAATCTTTCAAGACATGGAAAGTTTATGTTTAATTAAACAACTCTGCCCTATAAGTATTATTAATGAAGCTGAAAACAAAATTAAGTCATAGTTTCAAGTATCTACGATAGCATATGACCTTCGAGACCTCACAATCAGAGAACTAAAGAAAAGAACATACTTTCAATAGACTCTCTAAAGAACTTAGAGTCATGGAATTTTAACAAGATAATCTGATTACAAAAAGAAAGACTTTTAACATATTTCTTTTATCACGTCACATTAGCATCGAAATTCTGCTAACATGTGAAAAATACAATTGAAGACGAGAGAAAAACAAAACCAAAACATACTTTCTGATTTTTTTTCATAGACATAGAGTGTAAACCATCCAAAAAAAAAAAAAAGGTTAGTCGAAATCTTATGCCTATTTAAAATCTTTTAAAACAGGATATTTAACTTCACAATTTCTACATACAAGTTGGCTCTAAATCAAAATTTTGACACAACAACAAACTATAACTCATTCAAAGAACATACAAACTTTAGATCTTCAAAGACAAAGAGCGAGAAGAAATTTTCACGTCCCCAATTTTTCTCCGTAGGATGTCGTGATGGCACCTAGCCTCTACGACTAGGTAAGCCTAACAAATAATAATAACTTGGCAGAAACAATTTATCAAAATACTAAAACAAGCTAAATACCGATATAACCTTCTGAATCAAAACATAATCTCAACAGTGCGCTCCCCAAAATCGATGGAATTGAGTCATAAGCTCTATAGAATAATTCTAGAATATCTAATACATCATTGTCCGAAAGAAATACAACAGGAAGATAAATAGGGAAGGTGACTCTGAGGCCTGCGAACATGGAGCAGGTATACCTTGAAGTCTCCCAAGCAGCAACTACAAACAACCTCTAACGACCTACATGGACAGACGTATCTGGATCTGCACAAAAAATGTGCAGAAGAGTAGTATGAGTACACCACAACGGCACCAAACAATACCAATCCTAAGGGGTAGTTCCCCCAAATGAAGTTAGGCAAGACACTTACCTCAGCTAGGCCAATTTAACACTTGAAAATAGCTTTTCCCTTAAAATCTTCCTCCACACAGCTTAAATCTAACCAAAATCGACTCAATAACATCAAACAATGCTAGGAAATTCAATTGCAATATATAAAGTTAAGATCTTTATATTTTTTCTAAAAAGTCAACCCGGGCCCGCCCGGTCAACATTCGGGTCCAATAGTAGATTCCCTCTATCCATGACCCCACGAGTTCATATATGTGATTAGTTTCAAAATCCGAGTCCAAATCGACTCTCAAAACTCAATTTCTTATTCTTCAAAAACTTGACAAAATTTCACAAATTTTCACTTTGATTTACATGATTTTGATGTTAAAATCTAAGATATATTGATGGAATATGATTAGAATCTCTTACCCAAGGTTTGTAGGTGAAAATTTCCTTTCCAAATCGCCTCCTATCTAGTCTAGGGTTAAAAAAAAAGAGAGAATGAGAGATAAATCTCGACTTTCAACCCTTATGTTCAGCTGCAATTATCGCAATTGCGAAGAAAACCTCGCAGCACTGAAGGCCTAGGAAGCTCTTTGCAAATTGCGAACCCTGCTGCCCTTGCAATTGCTACAAAAACCATCGCAAATGCGAACCTAGCCCAGCCTAGAAATTCTTCGCAAATGCGACCAAGGCATCGCATTTGCGATACCTGAAATTCCCTGCTATGGTTGCAAATGCGACTCTGGTGTTCGCAATTGTGACACCATATGGCACCAGATACCAAACTTTCATTTTCAGTCCAACAACCTTCCGAAACATGTCTGAAACTCATCCGAGCCCTCGGGGCTCCAAATAAAACATCCACACAAGTCTAAAAATATCATACGAACTCGCTCGCGCGATCAAAACGCAAAAATAACATCTAAAACTACGAATTGAACTCCAAAACGCATGAAATTCAAGAAAACTTTCAAGAACTTCTAGAATCATAACTAAGCATCTGAATCCTATCAAATCAACTCCAAAACGACACCAAATTTTGCAGACAAGTTCTAAATACCATAACGGACCTATTCCAAGTTCCAAAATTAAATTTCAAACTCAATAGCTAAAAAGCAACCTACGGTCAAACTTTTTAACTTCTAATTGCCAAATTTCGGCAAATCAACATAAATCAACCTACGGACTTCCAAAATCAATTCCAGGCATACACCCAAGTCCAAAATCACGATATGAAGCTATCAGCCATAAAAACACAGTTCCGGGGTTATTTTTACAAAAGTCAAAGTTTGGTCAACATTTTCTATTTAAACTTCTAAATCAAGAATCAATGGTCCAAATCAACCGGAAAGTTTCCCGGAACGAAACTAACCAACCCCGCAAGTCATAAAATCATAAACACACATGTGTGAAGCATGAAAAAGGAAGATGGGGTGCAATTACACAAAACGACTGATCGGGTCGTTACAGAAATATTTCGAAGTTACTGACCTTTTTGCAGCAACGAACTGAGGCGTCTTGAACAATAAAAAAAAGGTAAACGAAATATTGAACTCAACGTAAAATAGGATATCATACAGTAGTTTCACTTACATGACCAACTCAAATAGATAAGTAAATTGGGATGCTATGGAACTTTAAACTAATATGAAATCAGAAATGTCGAGCTAAAAATGATATGCCTTGATTCAAAACTTCTTAAATTTAAATAAAAGGCCATAGATATAGAGAACTGACTAAGCGAATGATGGCTACTTATTTATTGCATTTTAGATTTAAGTCTTCAATCCACATTTCTATAAAGGCACTCAAGTTAAAGAATGTAACAACCTTGAACAAGGATTCCAAATAGAATAGCAGAACCTTTATTTTTAAACTCGTGCGCTCTTAACTAAAACGGAAGATCTCAAACAGTGTGAAACCATCGGGACAAGCCACAACAGCCCCAAAAAGGGTGAAGCAATCACCCATAAAATCAATTATAAGCCAAAGAGGGGAGCCTTAAAGGTATTGACGGATCACAAACAACAAAGCGGCGCCAAGTCGCGATAACATCCAAAGCCAGAAAGGCTGATATATAAAATACATAGTAAAAACGCCACAAGGAAAAGTTTAGGAAGGATTGTACCCGGATAATGTCTGTTAGAAAGTTACTGCAGAAATTTATTTTTACCATTTACTCTTTTTACTTAGTTTATTTTAATTGTCTTTGAATTAGTCGGATATTGTATGTTAGTGGAAGTTGTGGTTCCATATTATTAGGAGTTATTGTTTCAAATAGTTGCTGATATCTCGTTGGTAGTGGGTCAGTTTGTAACTGTAGTCTTTTCTATTTAAGGCAGCATTTTAATGAAGAAAGACACAGCTTTTCAGTTCAACTTCTGGTAGCCCACACACTGTTTGTTGAAAGTCTTCGTTGTGTTCTTTTTCTGTTTAAACTTGAGGACTAACATCCTCTGTTTGTTGTTTTCATCTGGCATCAGAGCCATGGCTAATAACCCCGTTGGAGTCAACCTCTCTCAACCCTATTCCAATTTTTCGGGGAAGTAACTATGACATATGGAGCATGAAGATGAAGACTTTGTTCATATCCCAAGAATTATGGGATTTGGTGGAGAATGGCTGTGTTGAAGAACGAGTAACAGCTGATTATGTTTCTAATTTAATTGATGTTGTCAATCAAATTAGAAAACTTGGTGAAAATTTGAGTGAAAAGAAAGTGGTTGAGAAAATCCTTAGGAGTTTGCCTAAGAAATATGATCATGTTGTGGCTGCAATTGAAGAGTCAAAAGACTTGAAAAGTAAAAATGGTGATCATGTTGTGGACCGTCATCCCGTGGGAGAAGAGGAGGTCCAAGCGGTTGTCATTCTTCTGATAACAACCAGCGCCATGGAAGCTATGACAAAAGTAAAAATGGAAGTCCAAAGCAGTGTTATTTTTTGCAAGAGGTACGGGCACATTGAGAGGTTCTGTAGGATGAAAGAGAAGCAGGCTAATCTAGCCAAGGAGAAAGAGGAGGACGAGACAGAAGGCCTATTCCTTGCTTGTTTTTCTGCGAAAGAATGTTCTACAGAAGCTTGGTATGTTGACAGCGGTTGTAGCAATCATATGACAAGCAACTTCAGCTCTTTCATCAATCTGGATAAGTCAGTCTCAAGCCGAGTCGCAATGGGTGATGGGACTGTTCGGGTAGCTCAAGGAAAAGGTACTGTACAACTGAACTCTCTTGAGTTAAATTGCATTCACAATGTTTTGTATGTGCCAGATTTGGACTCAAATCTGTTAAGTGTGGGGCAATTTATGTTGGAGGGGTATTCACTTGTTTTTGAAGATTTTGCTTGTTGTATTTTCAAGGATAAATCTAAAGAACATCTGTTGGCCAGTATTCCTATGGCCAAAAATAAGATTTTTCCTTATTATCTCACTTCAAATGATAAACAAGCTTTGAGGGCTGCTTCACTTTATGACGAATGGTTGTAGCATCATAGATATGGGCATTTAAATGTTAAAAGCTTGAAACTCATGCATGAGCAGAATCTAGTTGATGGCTTGCCATTAATAAAAAATGTTGATAATGTGTGTGAAAATTGCATGGTTGGAAAGCAACATCGTGACCCTTTTCCAAAGGGTAAGGCAAGAAGAGCTTCAAAAGCAGCAGAACTGATTCATGCCGATGTTTGTGGGCCAATGAGCACTCCGTCCCTCAATAAAAACAGGTATTTCTTAGACTTTGTTGATGATTATAGTAGAATGACATGGGTGTATTTTGTTAAGGAAAAGTCAGCAGTCTTCTCAATTTTCAAGAAATTTTTGTGTATACGGTCCAAACTGATTTCGGCCTTCGTACGTCTGATCGAGATGAAAACATAATGGACCGAAGAAAGTCTTCGTAATATCGAGATGGAATCCGAAAAAGGCATAAACGAGCTTCGAGTTTCAGGAACAGGTCAAATACCGAGCTCGAAGTTATTATCGAGCTCGGGTCCGAATCGAACTATGATGAGATATGATGGAATCGAGCTTAAGGGCCAGAGGTCAACCAATACCGAGCCCGAGTCATTACCGGACCCCGAGTCGGCATCAAGCTCAAACCCGCATCGAGCTCTAAAACTGGAAACCGACCAATACTGAGTTCGATCAAGTTCGAGCTCATAGACAAGAGCCGTTGCAGCTGCACTAAGGGAGAGAATCTCGGCGGAAATTAGGAAAAAACTGATTTATCATGGTTCCCCACTATATATTTTTAATTATATTTAAAGTAGGGTTCCCCCACTATAAAAGGGATGACTATATTCCTGTAAAAGACCAAGTTTTGGCATACATTGTAATTGAGATATCATACACTCCTATATTGAAGAGTTATCCTTTTTAGCTTCATAGATTGATTCATCTTGCTTAATCCATAAATTATCTTCTTTCCGACTTTGCTTATTTTTCATTCTCTACAGTCAACACTCGATATTTTTATTTATTCTTACGATTTGTGTCAAGTTATACCACATACCCTTAGAACTACGTACAAATTTAACTCTATCTATTTTTCGGGTAAACAGTTTGGCGTCCACCTTGGGGCTAAGGATAATAGTGATTATTTGATATGAATCTGCAAAAACACACCATTTTACGCTTATTTTCGGAAGTGCCTTTGATTTCGGATTAGCAACGACGGGCTCTCAAATTAAATGGCCTTACCTATCGACAACGAAGCTGGCCTTCAAGGTGAGAACAACAACTTGACGCCCAGGGCCGAAATGTCGCTTGTCGACGCCGTTGGAGCTCGAGTCAAAGTGCCATTAGACGTTAATTCGCATGTTGCCATTGAAGCAAACCTACACTCTGAACCTGAAAATAGTATTCATGGTGGCACTCGATCTGCAGCTCGAGATACCCATAACGTCGAGGAAAACAGCGTCAGCTTGCGTATGATTTTCGAAATGTTGCAAGCTCAACAGGCAGCAATAGCTTAGTTGCAGTGTCAAACCCAGATACCGAGCAGGACGGAGCCCAGTCTACCCCGAGAAATCACCCACAGAACGGAACCAGCTATAGTAAGGTCAAATGAGCAAGAGTCGGGGACTAATCCCGAAATTACTAAGATGTTCGAAGAACTGACCAAACGAATAGAATCAGGAGAAAGGAGGATCGAGGCAAATGACAAAAAAATGGAAATATATAACTCCAGGGTTGATCAGATCCCAGGGGCACCATCGATATTTAAGAGCTTAGATTCCAAAAAATTCGTACAAAAGCCTTTCCCCCCAATCGCGGCTTCTAAACTGATCCCAAAGAAATTCCGCATGCCCGAGATTCCTAAATATAACAGAACTACCGACCCCAACGAACATGTCACCTCTTACACATGTGCCATTAAAGGCTTAGTGAAAAGCAACATAACAGAACAAATTTATGATCGAGCAACCACGTAGTTGAGAATGAGAAAAAGTTTAACATGCTGAACATCAGTCATAATACCAAAGTTCAGAAATAATATCAGAACTCATGATAGGTTAAAATATATCAACTCCAGATTAACAAGATATGCAGACACTAGGTCTTGATAACATATAAGAGAAGGGGCTAGATATCGCATCATATTCTAAAGGTCTTTAGGCAATATTAAAGAGTACTGGATTAAACAAATAAGGGAGCACACGTTAAGTAGAAATAAAGCATGTTTGGCTAATCAAAGTGATCAAGAATTAAGTTATACATAGATGATTTAACAAGAATTAGAACATATTCTAGGCATAAATTGATTTATCACAAGAATTCAGAATATGGTAAAAGATAAACTCAGGACAAGCAGTAGATGTAAACATTCAGACACACACAAACACACCACACCAGATATGCTTAAGAAAAATAGAATCAGAGTTAGAATTTAGGCTAGTTCAGATGCTAGAAAAATACAGAACCACGAGAATAACTTCAGAGCAAATAGGCTACAACAGAGATGACATAGTAGCATATTGATTCACAAAAGTCTCAATGACATAGATATACAGAGCAATAACACACACAAATAGAGAATGAAACTGCAAAGGCCAAAGGCACTTACCAGTTACCAATTAACGAATAAGCAAATGAGAAGAGCAATTTCCAGAAGTAATTCAATTAACAATAGCAAAGAGAGGAAGAATTCCCAAAATCTCAGTGCGTCAGAGTTCCCAAGGGTGTCGAATGAACCCCGGGCAGTGCTCGCACTGAGAAAGAACACAATCGAATTCGAATGGCCTCGGCTTTCAGTCGGCCAAGGTCTCAAATTTCAGAGTATAATGAGTGAGAATGAGAGAATAATGCAGTGATTCAGCAATAATCCTTGAGGCTTAAAAAGGGAACGGGGAAGGGGTTTATGTAGTGGTAGAAGTTGAACGAACAAACATAGAAGATAGTTAATTAAGCACAAAATAAGGAAAGAAAATCAATCAAGCTCAAGCAAGGAAAAGGAAAATCGCATAATAGCCTATTCCGATTCAGAATAGGTAAAAATCGGACAAACCCTAGTTTGACGAGTAGTCAAAAAATTAACCAAGAATCTTGGTGAATTGGAAACATACGACCTTATTGAGAATGTATACAGACGGATTTTCGTCTCAATCTTGTAGGTCTAGGATGATTGGACTCAATTCATAGAGGTAATACTTGCCAAAATCGGGCAAGTACTAAGTAATACCACGAGCGTATGAATGATAAAGAGATAGTGCAAATAAGGTATGCAGACCGTGAAAAAATTTCATGATTTAGCCGGGTTTTTAGGGGATTTGGGAGGCGGCGGCTAGGATTTGGTGTAGGAGTGGGGAGATGAGAGAATGCATAGGTGGCTGGGTGGGGGAAATGTCTGTAGAGTTTAGGTTATGGAGATATAAGGAAAGGGGAAAGGCTGTTGTGGGCCGTTAATCATCTAAGATCAACAACCATGATTAAAGGGTAAGTGGGGCGGATTGTAAGGCGGGCCGCGACCGGGTTAGGGTTGTCTGGTTTGGGCTTGGGGTTATTGGGCTAAGGTTTTGGGGTTTAGGCTGGTGTATTGGGTCCGAAATTAACTCAAAAATTGGGACATAGTTTAAATACATGAAATTTATTTAAAATATAAATTATAAAAATGACTAATAAATAATAAAAATATTATTCGTGTAGTGAAATAACAACTGAACATTATAAAAATATAAGAAAAACTATTTTGATATAAATAATATAATAAATACAGTTATGTATAGAATATAGGCTATTATTGTAAAATTATATAAAATAACTTTAAATATATATATATAATTATATAAAAACAAAGTAAAATATTATGAGATATATATATGTGAATGAAAATAATAAATTCGGATGATTATGTCATCACAAAATAATTTAGAGGGTAATCAATACATATTCAAGTAATTTGAATGCAAGGAAATCAATTTTAAAGCTTTTAAAAATTATGAAAAATTATAGAAAATAATCGTATGACTCTCGTAAAATGGTGATGATGCAGGAATGATATTTTTAAACATACGTGATGTTTATAAAAAATATGAGGGCAAAATCGGGTATCAACAGATGTCCCTCTTTACCCGGGAATGATGAACGAGTTGTCGGGTAAAGAAAATGATGACCAATTTTGTCCGAAGCAAGTGAGGAATGATGTGTTTTGAAAAAATAGGGGTCGAACCCTGGTTCCTGAGTTGTCTACATATCCTTGGTATTAAGGGAATCAGGCCGTGTGTAGTTTTGGATCCAACGACGAATGAAACTGATGGAATAGTTATATGAATGGTCGTATGTTTCGAAAAGGGGCTTTTGGATGCAATATTATTGTTATCAACAGATGATTTCAGGTGGAGCTATGAATGCGAATTTGAACGTTACGGATGTACAAGGCAGATATTTGAACGGTTATAGAAAAAAGGGTAATCAATTGCTGATTATCGATTACGAAGGATGTGAACGTTGTGAACGGAAACCGGAGCGAGAATTGCTCCTGTTTGTAGAACGGTTACCTCCTGAGTTACCTGCAAAACTTAAAACGCGATGCACGCAGATATATATGGGTTATTGCGAAAATATAAACATGATGCAAATTCCCTTCGGACCATGAGAGTTGTCTTTGGACGATGAGGATGATGTCCTTAGACTATGACGTCCTAGGCCATGAAGCGTATGATAAGGGATTCACAGGCCATGAAATGGTGTCCTCGGGCCATGCGGATGGTGCCTCTGGACTATGACGCCTTTGAATAATGATATACAATTTAGAGAGATTCTCTGGCCATGGCATTATGTCTTCGGGCTATGAGGATAATGCTTTCAAACTATGGCGCCTTCGGACAACGTGGCGATATTTCAGCCCATAAAATGCAAAGATGTGGTGATATCGATCGTTTGATAGAGGAAATAGGTAATGCTTAGTCATATGCAAGAACGAGATGAGACAAGAATTAGTCTTGCATGCGATGAGGGCAATGCTTAGCCCGATGCAAAGAAAGGCAACGTTTAGCCTTATGTAATGATGGAGGCAGTGCTTAACCTCGTGCAATAATGGAGACAATGTTTAGTCTCATGCAATAAAATGAGGGTAGTGCTTAGCCCTATGCAAAGAACGACATTGTTTAGCCTTATGCAATGATGGAGGTAGTGCTTAGCCTCATGCAATAATGGAGACAGTGCTTAGTCTCATGCAATAAAATGAGGGCGGTGCTTAGCCCTATGAAAATAATGAGGGCAATGCTTAGCCCTATGCATAGGAAGGCAATGCTTAGCCTTATGCAACAATGGAGGTAGCGCTTAGCCTCCTTCAAGGAATGGAGACGGTGCTTAGTCTCATGCAAGGAAAGACAGTGCTTAGCCTTATGCAGTATGGAGGACAATGTTTAGTCTTATGCGATAACGGAGACGGTGCTTAGTCTCATGTAAGGAAAAGTAGTTCTTAGCCTCATGTGATAATGGAGGCAGTGCTTAGCCTCATGCAAGGTGAGAGCAGTGTTTAGCCTTATGCAACGAGTAAAGACAATGCTTAGTCTTGTGCGAAGAAAGGCAATGTTTAGCCATATGCGAAGATGAGGGCAGTGCTTAGCCCTATTCAAGAAAAGTAATAACTAAATGCGAGAGGGCAAAGTATTTCTTAGCTTGATGCGTTTGCGTTCGGCGACTTTTGTCGGTGTGAAGATAGTGATCTTGTTATGTGTATATATTTGCGGACGTTCCTGTTATATCCATTGTGCCTGTATGCAAACAAAAATTGTGAGTTTGGAGGGGGAAGGTTGGTTCTGCTCTCGATTCCTTGCTTTGCCTTTGCTCTTGTCTCGAGGTCCTGTTTGAGTCACTCCGGGTAACGTCTGGCTACTATAAAAACAAAATTTTCGAAAAATATGCATTTCTGATGTATTGTTTATATAAAAATGTAGTTGTTTGAAATATGTGATGATGCATGAGAGCAATTAATTTTGTTGAATTTTTGACTGTGACACGCTTTTGAGACATTGCAACCTCCTTAATTCAGAATTTTGAGGATCCTCCTCAAATTTCTGCCCCAGTTTAAATGCATACTTCTGACGATACATTCCTTGACAATTCTAAATACGACGAGATCGGGAAAACTTGAGATCGTGTCCCTGCTTTTTGACAATAGTGGGAATGAAGAATTTATTATGATGTGACAGGGCTGCCTACGTATCCCCTCTTAAACGGGAATCAGGTTAAGCGTAGTTCAAGTTACATCAAATAGAAAGTGCAATCATAGTCTAAAACATAGTATCTCTTGACTGCGTCCGAATTGATAGGTTTTGGCCAAATCTCTCCATCCATCTCTGCGAGTATAAGTGCTCCTCTTGCCAGTTGGTGAGAATTTCCCCTTTGCTTCATTCTGAATTGGGAAGATTCGCTTCAACACCAATTGCGCCGGTGTGAATTGCCTTGACCTAACCTCTTTATTGAAAGCCCTTGCCATTCTGTTATGGTAGAGTTGACCGAGACAATCTGCGTTCATTCTTTTACCATCAATAAGAGCTAGTTATTCATACCGGTTTCGTACCCATTCCGCGTCACTGAGCTCAGCTTCTTATAAAAATCTTAAGGAAGGGATCTCTACTCCGACAGGGATAACGACTTTGGTACCATAGACCAGTAAGTAGGGAGTTTCCCCAGTTGACGTGCGAACGGTACTGCGATACCCGATCAAAGCAAATGGTAGCTTTTCGTGCCATTGCTTGTAGTTGTCCACCATTTTCCTCAATATCTTCTTGATGTTCTTGTTGGCGACTTCTACGACTCCATTCATTTGCGGCTTGCATGCTGTAGAGTTCCGATGCTTGATATTGAATGTTTCACACATAGCTTTCATCAAGTCACTATTGATATTGGCGGCATTGTCAGTAATGGTTGACTCAGGTACTCCAAATCGACAAATAATGCGATCTCGGACAAAATCCGCTATGACCTTCTTAGTCACAGCCTTATAGGACGCGAATTCAACCCATTTTGTGAAGTAGTCCATGGCCACCAAAATGAACCTGTATTCATTTGAAGCAGTGTGTTCGATTGGTCCGATGACATCTATGCCCAAGCAGAGAAATGCCAGGGTGAACCCATAGCATTGAGTTCGTTGGGCAGTACTTATATCATATACATGTATCCGGCATTGGTGACACTTTTGAACATATTTGATACAGTCTGTTTTCATAGTCATCCAAAAATACCCTGCTCTTAATATCTTCTTGGCCAAACGAAACCGTTCATGTGGGGTCCGCATGTTCCGGCATATATGTCTTCGACACATCGTAGTAATCCTAAGTCAGGAGTTCTTCTACACAGAATTCCTCCGCTTTGAAAGAAATGATTAGCCAATCTTCAGAGCGTGCGCTTCTGAGTGTGTGTAGCATTCTCTGGATATTCTCCCTTTTCTAAGTATTCCTTGATGTCATGGAACCACATATTTCCGTCAAACTCTCCTTCAACATGAGCACAATAACCTGGCTGCTTATGAATTCCTATTAGGATAGGATCGATGAAATTCTTGTCTGGATGTTGTATCATGGAAGCCAAGGTGGCTAATGCATCTGCAAACTTATTCTGAATCCTTGGAACATGTTTGAACTCTATCTTTGTGAACCTCTTGTACACAATACAAGTACGGTAATATTTTGGTGTTCTTAGTAGCCCATTCGCCTAGAACCTGGTGCACCAATAGATCAGAATCTCCGATTACTAGCAACTCCTGAATGTTCATGTCGATGGCCAACCTGAGTCCCAAGATGCATGCTTATGCAAGTTTCCTTGACTGTTTCGAAATCCCCTAAGTTAACGGCCTCAGTTTTCTCCAAATTAAACTTCGGTTTGTTTTCAAAATTCTCTACTTCTTTGACAATTTCCTCAGGTATTATATCATCTTCCAAATCTTCCAAATCACTGTCCTTATGTCGCGTTGTCTAATTACATCTCACAGTCGTAAGTTCATCAGGATATGTAATAATCATGCTGAAAAGAATGTGGAAAGATAATAATAAATATGAAAAGCAATAATGCATTAATAAAACTTTAAAATGTCAATAAGTGCGAATCGATGGCCTATAATTATTTCAAAACAAAATACTGAAAATGTCTTAAATGCTCAAAACAATTTGAAAATAAGTGATGCTAATTTTCCAGGCTACCCAGGAACTCGGCGAGCCCGGGATGGTGCAATAGTCCAATTCTTGAGAACAGCTCCCTCTTCCATTGTCTGAATGGAAAGGTCTTCCTCCTCCTCCTCCTCCTCCTCCTCCTCCTCCTCAACAATTGCACTGTAGTCCATGTCTTCTTCATCCAGAAACAACTTCCTCATGCCAGCCAAAATCTTATCTTCCTCAGATTACCACATTATGTCAGCCTGACAGAATGTCTGGTGCAGAGGTGGTATGGGTTGTTCCAGCGGATAATAATGGGCATGCCTTGGCAGTGTCCAATTCTAATACTCTTGCACGGTATATTCATATCCTAGTCCAAAGGTCGTGCCATGATACTGTGGTTGTACGAGTTTAGTGATCCCCTGAAGCTTCTTGCCGAGACCCTTGCCTGGTTCATATCCCGTCCACATCAATATGCTTTCTATATTCTTATTCCACCATCGATCATTTTCAAATGCGTTCACCCGCTCAATGCGATGATATGTCTCTCCCCCCAACTTCCTCATGTTTTCGATGACTGGAACGGTCTGGTTGGTGTAGATAGGGTTACTTCCGTCTCCATGAATGATCACTTCCTAATGATTCCATTCGAACTTCACAGCTTGGTGGAGAGTAGAAGCCACTGCCCTAGCTGCATGTATCCATGGTCGTCCCTACAATAGGTTCTAAGTAGCAGATATATCTAGCACTTGGAACTCAACATCAAACCAAGTCGATCCCATCTGTAGATCAAGGTTGATTTCCATGATAGTGGCTCTCTGAGATCCATCAAATGCCTTCACATTCATGTTTCCCATTCGTATCTCGTGCAGGCCCTTACTTAATATTTTCAGGGTGGTCAATGGACATATGTTCAGACTCGAATCTCCATCTATCAGGACCCTGGCAATGAACTTGTCCTCAAATTGCACTGTGATATGCAACGCCTTATTGTGACTCAACCCTTCTGGCGGTAACTCATCTTCGTGGAAAGTAATTTTGTGACTCTCCAATACCTGTCCGACCATGTTAGCCATCTCTCCACTAGTAATGCCGGCGGGTACATAAGCTTCACTCAACACTTTCATCAAGGCATTCTTGTGTGCTTCTGAATTTTGCAACAGTGATAAAATGGATATCTGAGCAGGAGTCTTGTTCAGGTGGTCAACAACAGAGTATTCCCTTGCTGTATCTTCCTCCAATGGTCGTCAGTGCCAGTCTCAACAACAGGCGACTTAGGTACAACTTCTTTGCTTGTTCCTCCCAGATTCTCAGGTGTGTAAACTCTGTCAGTTCTAGTCATACCTTGTGTGGCACATGTTTCTTCCATTTTGGCTTTTCCCTTTCTTCTTGCTTCCGCAACATAATCCCACGGGACGACATTAGACTTGTAAGATGGTGTAGGAGCTACCATTACAGTGAAGTGTGTAGCTACCTCAACTTCAAATGGCTCCTGGGTTTGTACCACAACTGGTGTGAGGGTGACTGGATATGTTTTAGGAGCGTCTCCCTCTCGAATGAGTCCGATGGATCCTTCTTGATCCCACTACTCATCAGTTTCTATTACGTTCACTCCCTCACCTTTGTGATCCGGGAGAGGGTTGTTTGGACATTCGATGCAACTTTCTTTGCTTGTATAACCTTAGAGTCGATCAACGTCTGAATATTGTCTTTCAACGTGCGGCATTCCTCAATGGTATGACCCTTCATGCCTAAATGATAAGCATATGTTTTGTTAGGGTTGATCCATTGGGAAGGAGTTTCCACAACAACAACAGGAATAGGGGTGACGTAACCAGCGTCCTTCAGTCTCTCATACAGTTGGGATATGGGTTCAGCTATTGGGGTGTATTGTCTAGGAGGTCTGTGGTCAAAATTTGGACTTGGCTTTAGGTAGTTTTGGCAGGCGGGTGGAGGTGAATGGTAATACACAGGTTGAATATTGTAGGTATGGTAGGCGGTGGCAGGGTATTGGTATTTTGGGGGTGAGGGTAGATATGCGGGTGGAGGTGTTTGGTATGTGAGGGGAGACTTAGGGCCTTGGACTACCATCACGGCACCCGCTTCTTTCTTCTTTGAAATACCTCCTGATTACAAGTCTTTATTTGTGGCTTGCAGCGCCTCGAAATTAGTCACCATCTCGCTCTTGATTCCTTCTTCTATTTTCTCTCCCAACTTGATGATGTCTGAGAACTTGTGATTTTCAATGACCATCAACCATTCATAATATTGCGGATCTTGAACTCTAACAAAGAACTTGTTCATTTGTTCTTCTTCAAGTGTTGGTCTTACCTTTGCGGACTCCGATCTCCAGCGAGTAGCATACTCGCATAAGGTTTCTATCGGCTTCTTCTTGAGGTTTTGACTATAGAAAACATCTGGCGCGTTTTTCGTGTTAAACTTGAATTTGTCCATGAAGTATGATGCCATACTTACCAAATTTTCCCACTTCTTTGGGTTTTGACTGATATACCAAGACAAGGCGTCTCCTGTAAGACTTCACATGAATAGTTTCATGCGGATTTGTTCATTCTTAGCCACTCCTACGAGCTGGTCACAATATGTTCTTAAATGCACCTTCATATCACCAGTGCCATCGAACATTTCAAACTTTGGAGATTTGTAACCCTCTCGCAGTTCCACATCTAGCTGAATACACAGATCTTCATAATTCAGTCCTTCAACGCCTTTCCCACCTTCAACGCTCTAGACTCTCCCTGTGAGTTTCTTGAGTTCTTCCGGCACGTTTCTAATGAGCAAGTCCTTTTCAATTGATTCGCGTATGTATAGGGTTTGGTGTGGGGTACGGGGTAAGGTTTCCACATATATCATATTGCTCTGATGCGTTCCTGGAACTTGGGTATATGGGTGATATTGGTCGAGTTTTGGGGATCGAGAGTAGGTTGTGGTGCATTTTGGGGAGTGTATAAGTAGTGGTTTGCGGGTATTGAGTTGGATGATGGTAGGGTTGTTGAGGGGTTTGCACCGGTGGTGGGTTAAGGTTTTGGGAAGGTGCGCGATTATGATACTAGTGTTGTGTGGGAGGATTCGAAGCTTTGGGTAGTGGATTCTGATTTTGTGTGTACTGTGGTAGTGTTTGGTTATGGGTAGTCGGGTTTTGCTGGTTGATGTCGGGAACATTAAGAGTAAGGGAAAGGTTTGCCAGATTTCAGACATGCTCAGCTCGCCTTGTAGTTCCAAGATTTTCTACTCCAAACGTAAGACCAACTCATTTTCCCCCGGAGTGCTTCTACCATCTGAAGTTTCAACATTTTCTGCCACACCAGTATTATGTTTCCGGATACCACTTAAATCATCCATTTTCCCTTTGCCCTTGCTTTTGCTTTTTTGGTCGCTAGGTGGATGAGGAGGTGGAGGACCTCTAGATCTAGTGTGGTATGCTGATGATGCTAGTATGCACGAACCAACCTTTGGGAATGGGAATAATCAAAAAGAAAGAAAAAAGCAAAAGGTAACCAAGTCACTAAGGTAAAATAAAAGAGTGTTTGCAATATTTAAACATGTTTCACAAAGTCATGCAATAATTCGTGTCCTATTTTGGGGACCTCATTGTGCCTGAGGTAGGCCTAAGGCGACACATAGACTTGGAGAAAATTGGTGCCAACGTTTGCTTCATTCCATTAATGCGAAAATGATCCAAAACAATCTTTTACTAAATCGACAATAATAATAAAGTTACTAATGGCATTTAGCCTTATTACATCGAAAGCTTATCTAAGCTAGAAAGCGGTAAAGAACATCATCTACTTGGTCCCTAAAGGACCTTCTCCATGCTTAGCTCTCTTGACCCCATCAATCATGTTACCCAGATCACGCATGTCTAGCAATAAGTAAGCTTTTGCCAGCTTTCCTCCTTCATCGCCGTCCATGCACTGACAATCACAAAGTCTTTTCCTCATCTTCCCTTCTAGTTCCATCAATCCATGCTCCAAGTGTTCTAATATTTCCATTGACTTAGTGGCAATCTCCTTCCATTCATTTATCGTCTCCATGTTCATTTTGTGTTGTTCCAGATGCTTAGCTTCAGACTAGAACACCCTTTTGCGTAACCTCTTGTACTTCACCTGTGCCTGAGCCACTTCATCTATGATCTTATCTGTTAGATTGACTCCTGGTTTAACGTCCCCAGCTACGTCTTCTTCTAACCATGATAGATAGTAGTACATATAGATGGTGTGATACCTGTCTGATTCTATGGTTTCTCCTTCTACGATGATCTTTTGATTCCACTTGTGTTGTGCTTCGAACTTAAATGGGATGACATCTCCCTTGAAATCTGGCTTGTACTGGACCATGTTGGAAACCCTAGGTATGACCTATTTTCTTCCAGGTTGTCTCATTACCAAGCGTAAGTGTAGATACCTCGCAGCCCGATCCGCACCAAGTGAGTAGTCCCCTTCAACCTGATGATGAACTCACTACTAGGAAACCATTCAAACATCCAATGCACCTGCTCATCTGTCAGATTGCTGAAGAAACACACCCGACCTACAGCATTTCCAGGCTTTGCAAACTTGTCTGGAATAAACGTAATTTTCTTTGGGTGATGGTTAGCTGTGTAGTTATTTAGTGGCCTTCGCAGAAGCTCTTGACGGTACTCTCCCCTCTGAAAGTGTTCCAGCATCCAAACTTGTAGCAATAGATTACAACCCTTAAAGTGTCTGAATCCTTGCATGTATCGATCTGGAGCGAGGTACATCTCAGCTAAGATCATAGGGATGATAGTGTAAGTTTGGCCTTCGATGCCATCCATTAAGGTCCTGGCGACCATGGCTAAGCGAGTATAAATCTTTCCTCCTTGCATTGGAAATATCAACAACCCCAAGAAGAAGACAATGAACACATAAACCTAGCGATGCACCCATCCTAAAAAAGTAATGGCTAGTTCATCGTGATGAAGGCGATATGATTTGCTATTCCCATACCGCTCGTAGAGAAACCCAAAAGGGATGTATGACTTCTTTGGACAGAGTAGTTCATTATTCTTCTTAAAACCCAACATTTTCAGAAAACCATGGGGGGGGGGTGCGATATTCTGGCACCAGTAGTCCCGGACTATCCCATGGTAACTTGGCGAAACCTCTTATTTATTCCAGGAGAGGAGTCATTTCTATATTGCCAAATCGAAATACAGCTCTTTTCTCATCCCAGAACATGGTAGCGACCTCAATCAGTTCCCTATTTGGTTGAATGTTCAGCAGAAATGGCAGGTCACCAAGTACTCTCCTCACAAGGTGCAAGGTCTTTCCACCAGTCAAGTAGCAAAGGCGGGATATTCTGGACCATACCGAATCTAGGGATTGTGTGCTTCATTTTCTGCAAACAAATAAAAGTTAGCCCTTCCGCCCTCCAAGTTTGATTACTCATGTATTAATAATCAATATGTTGGCATATTTTCTCCAAGTAATGCACACAATATGATGGTGTCCTTTGGGATTATGGAAATCCTGTCGGACTTTGGACAAGGTTCATCTAAGCGGGTTGTTACATCAATGATGTCTCAATCCGTACTAGGTTCAGCATGATGCATGTACATTTAAATCGGAGTGTGGTTCTTAGCAAGGTTTGGACAGGTACTCCCAAGTGGACAACTTGAGAGGGAAAGGCACGGGACCGTCGACTGCACCGCTGATCGACTAGTCTATCGCAAATAAGCCTTTCTGATTTAAAAAAGGGTGATTTCAGGAAAGCGCGGATACTCATCAAGCGCCGCTATGTTGATAATAGGCACAAGTGGAGTATGATGTGGAACATGCTTTATGCAGAAATAGTAACACGCTGCCTAGTATTTGCATGATAAGAATACACAAAAGTAGTAAATAACATAATAAAGGTGAGCATGAAAAGAAGAGAAAAGAAAATAAAGACAAAAAGAGAGAAGTTAGTTTGGCTCATGAAAATGTGCGAGAACGTAATGAAGCAAGTAGGGAAATATGGATGTGAGAGTCATAATATAACAGTCTTAGACAAGGTGAAGGATATGGAGAGAGGACATATATGTCATAGCAAATAAAATAGAATAAGGAAAGGGATGTGCATGTCATAGCAGTTTAAAACAAGTGAAGAAAAATAAGGAAAGTAATCCACATAAGTCAAGTTCGTTATGGTAAAAGCCTAAGTATATCCCCAGCAGGGTCGACATGCTGTCGCGCCCCATTTTCTCGCGAAAGCGGGCTTTGACGTGTGACAACTCTTTTAAAGCAAGGTAACTAAAAGAGAAGAGTCGCCACCTAACCATTTTTAAGGTGCGTTAGGGCACATATTTGCAAATAACTCTGTTTTAACTAGTCCGCATCACCAAAGATCGGGTAAGGGCTCAAATTACCTCAAAGAGAAGGTGTTAGGCACTCCTCGAGGTCCACAACTGTGGGTCCCGACTGAATCATAAACTATATGTATTATGTTATTAGGCTAGGCGATCAAATAAACAAAAGGAAGTATAGAAGTCGAGGAATATTATCATAACACATGGGAATTGGTGTAAATCCTTAATGATTACAAGGATACAACTACATTGGTCTATGTTAGATGACTAAGTGTAAATAACAAGTATATAGAGAAAAGGGGGGTCCTAAGTTTTTTAGCCTAAAGGATCACCCCGTGTAACATAAATAATACTTTGCAACTCCCTTAAGGTAGGGAATTGCTCATATTATTCAGCGGGCACAGACTATCACCTCTTGCTACCCAATTACTATGTTGAAGTTGTTACCTAAAGGCGCTCTAATTCAATTCTGAACCGTACCCTATGCGTGCGCTACCCGTCCCATACTTGTTGTCCAGAAGGCTTTGGACCTCTATTTGGGTAGTTCTAGACTTTACCTAGGTTGCTCAAAATGATAAAACTAATCGCGCATTCAAAACAAGTAGGACTGCACATAATAGCAAAGAGTGGCTCATGTTAGCCTCCACACATAATGACAAAGCACACAAGCAAGTTCCAGGCTACACAGTAGACAATTTCCAGATTAAGACGTATTTGAGCCGTTAAGTCCTATGGGCATGATTTCTATATGATTCTGATTTCAAGTCGTACACACAGTGCTGCTATTCCAAATTAACTAATTTGCAGATTACAGGTGTTATAAAACCTATAGACATGATTTCTAAGTTGTTTGCGCAACGGGAAGTGAGAGCTATTAAAAAATTTGGCATTACCAACATTTGATTCTATATGCATGCTCTCTAGGCAAGTAACAATATCTTGTAGGCAAGATTTCAAGTGGTTGGTATTTGAACTCGATGTTTTCATACTTATCCTATAGGCATGCTATCTAGGCGGCAGTATAATAAAACAATAGAAGCAGTCGATTAGTTAATTAGTTAAGAAACTATAGTCATGGTATCTAGATGAGCATTAACAAAGGTATGTATGATTATAACCCTATAGGCATGCTATCTAGGCGGCAGTATAATAAAACAATAGAAGCAGTCGATTAGTTAATTAGTTAAGAAACTATAGTCATGGTATCTAGATGAGCATTAACAAAGGTATGTATGATTATAACCCTATAGGCATGCTATCTAATAATCATATAGAAGTAGACATGAGAGCAGGTAAAATATTTAGTCAAACAATCATGCTTTTGAATAATGTATAGGCATTAGGCAAGTTGAGTGAAGTGTGTGATTTTCTATTGGCATAGTTTCTAAATCGACAAAGCATATGTTATACATCCTATAGGCATGCTCTCTAAACGCACAGTAATAGAAAATAATGGGGTGTGGGATGGTGAAGCCTTTCATAAAAGGTCCATGGAACCTTAATACACATATAGTATTTGAAAAGAATGCTCAAGTAAGCTAAAATCATGATCGTTTTCCTAATTTTTGGTTCACGTTTTGCTATATTACTAAAATAGATTGAAGTTGCTAATATTCCGGAACAACTTCGAGTTTTAAGAAGCTCAATTGAGGTATGTTGGCTAAACCCCCTTTTCTTAGAATTGAATCTCATGGTATTATGAAATCGATGCAAGTCCCAAAATGAACGTCCTAGAAATTGCTATCCCGAATGTGCTTTTTTTGAAAATATATGTGTAATATGTATTCCCATGTTTCCATCATGTTATCTCATTGTCTGAGGAAATGTTCAAACTTAGAATATGTGCCTAGCCTTCAAGTCAAATTCGACTAAAGACTGTTATGCCCAATTGCGTGAAAAGCCTTTATGTGCCTTAGATTCTAAATTGCTCACATATGAAATCAAAAAGTCTTGAATGAAAAACCGTGTTGTTGTTGATGATAATAAAAATGTTGGAATGTGGAAAAGAACCTAAATCATGAAACACGGCCAAGCGCCAAGAATAACATTATAATTGGGGCCACTCGTGCCATTGTATTGAAAAGATGGGAAAGAAATATGAAGTGAGATGATTGATTGAAAAGGGGTGATGTATCGAATGAGATGACTTAACCGATCGAGCCGAGATCGGACTCAGGGTAAGAACACGGTGGTATTGTGGATGAAATTGTGAATATGGTTGATGTCTCAGATGAGATGGCCTAGCCGATCGGACTGAGATCGGACTCCGTGTAAGAACACAGTGGTATTGTGAATTGTGGCATATTGGCACTAAACACCATCCAACCTAATAATGCGGGAATTGACTTAAAAATCTATGTGATCCTTAACTTAATGTTTTAGTGTTATTAAAAGCTCATATTGCATTCTTGACTGTTTCCCCCTGTATTATTATTCATTCTATTGAGACAGTGTTTTAGTTTTACATATTAGTACTATTCGACAGTACTAACGTCCTTTTTGCCGGGGGCGCTGCATCTTTAAATGGATGCAGGTGGTTCCATAGCAGATAGTGTTGATCACAGATAGTGTTGCATCCTCTTCTCAGCAAACTCGGTGAGCTCCATTTCATTCCGGGTTCATGTATTGCACCTTTTGTTTATATTGTGGTCACTTTTGGAGGTATAGTCGGGGCCTTGTTGTCGGCACCATCTTTACTCCCTTTGTATTATTAGAGACTCCGTAGACACTATGTGGGTTGTATATGGGTGTTAGAAAGGTCAACGAATCATGTTGTATTTTGGGCTCCTGTTCCACTCAGTCATAAGTATATATGTATTTTGAAACTTAACAATGCTGTAACAAAATGAAACGAGTTAGTAATGTATATATGCATGAATGTTTTACTGCCTAACTAATGAGAGAATTCCTTCTCTGGATCATTGGTGAGTCGGGTAGATAGTGTCTAGTAGGCTTGCTCGACCGGGTCCACTCAGTTGAGCGCCGGTTGTGCTCCCCGAGGTTGGGGCGTGACAAATTTGGTATCAGAGCCTAAGGTTTTAAAGTGTCCTAGGATGTCTCAGAGCCGTGTCTGGTAGAGTCCTTCTTATCGGTGTGTTGTCGACCACATCTATGAAACTAATTGTGCAAGTGTTCCTCCTCTAACTCATGCATTCCTTTAACTTTCAGTATATGGCACCTAAGAAGAGAGCAAGAACTGGCCAAGGGGCCAATGCTGCTTCAGGAGTAGCAGTTGACCCTCTATTTGATGATGCGGGTGAATACCCGAGGGGTGAGGATAATCCCCCGACTGCTTCACTGCCTGATTCTACTACACCTGGCCAGGCAACACCAGTCCCTACACCTACTGAGGGTGCGACAGTTCCTCCACCTGATATTCCGGTTCCACCTCCAGCCCCAGCTTCCGATTCTGGTATTTCTGATGGGGATCTTAGGGGAGCTATTCAGATGCTGACTCAGATAGTGGCTTCTCAAGCCCAAAGGTCGAATGTTGCGCCCATACCTTCTAGCCCACAAGGGGACTTTACTAGTTTTAGGGTGAACATGTTTCTGCAGTTGGATCCTCCGGTGTTCACGGGTGCTAATCCCGTGGAGGACCTACAAGACTTCATTGATGAGATGCATAAGACTCTCCGGGTTATGCGCGCTACTGAGACAGAGGGAGTGGAGTTGGCCACCTACCGCCTGAAAGGGGTGGCCTATTCTTGGTTCGAGCTGTGAGAGGACTCTCAGGAGGAGGGGAGCCCTCCAACGAGGTGGAGTGAGTTTTCTGACGCTTTCATATACCATTTCTTGCCGGCCGAGACTAGGGCAGCTCGTTCCGCATAGTTTGAGAACTTTAAGAAAGGAAGTAAGAGTGTGTGGGAGTATCACATAGAGTTTGCGCATTTGTCTGAATATGCCATTCTCATGTTGCCTACTATGGAGGCTAGAGTGTGCCGGTTTGTGCAGGGCCTTATCCCCTTGGTTATCAATGAGGCCGCTACAGCTGCCTTGAATTCAGATATGAACTATGGGAAAATGGTAGCATTTTCTCAAGCTACAGAGGACTGTAAGTTAAAGAACAGAAGGGAGCGAGAGGGTACCAGCAAGGCCCGGTCCACGGGC
>AWOL01S0023596.1:0-59251 GCA_000715115.1 Nicotiana otophora | reverse complement strand
GTGCAGGGCCTTATCCCCTTGGTTATCAATGAGGCCGCTACAGCTGCCTTGAATTCAGATATGAACTATGGGAAAATGGTAGCATTTTCTCAAGCTACAGAGGACTGTAAGTTAAAGAACAGAAGGGAGCGAGAGGGTACCAGCAAGGCCCGGTCCACGGGCAACCCTAGAGATTCATTTGGTGGTGGAAGATCAGTTTTTAGGGGAGGGTCATCAGGGCCATCCCAGTCTTATGCTCAGTCTTCAGCCAGTGTACCGCCAGCGGGGCACAGTCAGCAGCAGGGGAGTCACTTCAGGCCCAATCAGGGTAGCAGGAGGCCCCACCATCAGGGCCGATCAGGAGGGTGATTCTAGTAATAGTGAAGGCCCCCATGCCCCAAGTGTGGGAGGATGCATATGGGGATCTGCTACCAGGACCTGCCGGTATGTTACAGGTGCGGAATGAGGGGTCCTATTTAAAGGGAGTGTCATTTAGCTCGCTAGGGGTGCAGGAAGGGGCACAACACAACCATCCAGTTTTGCACCTGCTACATCTTCAGCACCTCCTCCAGCTCGAGGCACTCCGGCACCAGCAGGGCGTGGTGCAGCTAGGGGTGGTGCGCAGAGTTCAGGAGGACCCAACCGTTTCTATGCTATGAGTGGTCGCTAGAGTGCAGAGGCTTCTCCAAATGTTGTCACAGGTATATTGACTGTCCAAACTCATGATGTATATGCTCTTATTGTTCCCGGTTCCACCTTGTCCTATGTTACCCCTTATGTTGCTATGGAATTTGGGATAGAACCGGAACAACTTCATGAGCTGTTCTCTGTATCTACTCCAGTTGGCGAGTCTATTGTGGTCGCACAGGTTTATAGGGGTTGTATTGTCACGGTACGTGGTCGGGACACCTTGGCCGATCTCATTGAATTAGGGATGGTAGATTTTGATGTAATTATGGGGATGGATTGGCTTTACTCATGTTTTGCCAAGCTCGATTGCCGAACTAGAACTGTGAGGTTTGAATTTCCATGTGAGCCAGTTGTTCAGTGGAAGGGGGATAATGTAGTGCCGAAGGGTAGGTTTATTTCTTACCTTAAGGCCATGAAGATGCTTAGCAAGGGGTGTATCTATCACTTGGTCCGGGTTACGGACACCGATGCTGAGGCACCTACACTCGAGTTTGTGCCAGTTGTGAATGAATTTCCAGAGGTCTTTCCTGATGAACTCCCTAGGATTCCGCCAGATAGGGAGATTGATTTTGGGATTGATGTGATGCCAGACACGCAGCCTATATCTATTCCGCCCTACGGGATGGCACCAGCAGTATTGAAGGAACTAAAGGAGCAATTGAAGGATTTGTTAGAAAAGGGTTTCATCCGACCGAGTGTGTCACCATGGGGCGCACCGGTCCTCTTTGTGAGGAAGAAAGATGGATAACTGAGGATGTGTATTAATAACCGACAACTCAACAAAGTCACAATCAAAAATAAGTACTCGCTACCAAGAATAGATGATTTGTCTAATCAGTTACAGGGTGCTAGATACTTCTCCAAAATTGATTTACAATCCGGGTATCACCAATTGAAGATCAGGGAGCAGGATATTCCGAAAACAGCTTTCAGAACCCGGTATGGGAACTTTGAATTTCTGGTAATGTCTTTTGGGCTAAAAAATGCCCCGACAACTTTCATGGATCTTATGAATCGAGTTTTCAAGCCTTTCCTCGACTCCTTTGTGATAGTGTTCATCAACAATATTCTTGTTTATTCACGAGGTCGGGAGGACCATGCCAATCATCTCAGGGCAGTGTTGCAGACTCTTCATCAGCACCAATTATATGCGAAATTTTCAAAGTGTGAATTTTGGCTCGAATCTGTCACGTTCTTGGGTCATGTTGTTTCTACAGAAGGAATTAAGGTTGATCCTCAAAAGATTTCAGCAGTAAAGAATTGTCCTAGACCTACAATGCCAACCGAGATTTTCAACTTCTTGGGCTTAGCAGGGTATTACAGGAAGTTTGTGGAGGGGTTCTCTACTCTTGCCTCTCCGTTGACTAGATTGACTCAGAAAGCAGTTAAGTTCCAATGGTCTGATGCTTGTGAAAGGAGCTTCCAGGAGTTAAAATTGAGATTGACTAAGGCGCCGCTGTTGACCCTGCCAGAGGGTACATAAGGGTTTGTGGTATATTGCGATGCTTCAAGGATCGGGATTGGATGTGTATTAATGCAACAGGGCAAGGTTATAGCTTATTCTTCTAGGCAACTCAAGAATCATGAAAAGAACTATCCAACTCATGACTTAGAACTTGCGGCGGTGGTTTTTGCATTGAAGATTTGGCGTCATTATTTATATAGGGTCCATGTGGATGTATTCACGGACCACAAGAGTCTCCAATATATTTTGAAGNAAAAGAGTTGAATCTGAGGTAGAGAAGATGGCTTGAGTTACTCAAGGAATACGGCATCAATATTCTATATCACCCGGGGAAAGCCAATGTTGCGGCGGATGCTCTTAGCCAGAAATCTATGGGTAGTTTGGCTCACTTGGAGGCATGTCAAAGGCCGTTGGCCAGGGAGGTTCATCAGCTAGCTAATTTTNGTTCATCAGCTAGCCAGTTTGGGAGTTCGTCTTGCGGACTCTAGTGAAGGAAGGGTAATTGTGCAAAATAGGGCTGAATCATCGCTTATTATGGAAGTCAAAGAGAAGCAATACAGCGATCCATTGTTGGTACAACTGAATGAGGGGATTCATAAACATAAGACTATGGCTTTTGCGCTTGGTATGGATGATGGTACACTGAGGTACCAAGGGCGACTATGTGTTCCGAATGTAGATGGTCTCCGGAAAAGAATCATGACCGAGGCTCACGCTTCTAGGTATTCTATGCATCCAGGTTCCACAAAGATGTATCACAATCTCAAGGAAGTCTATTGGTGGAATGACATGAAAAGGAATGTGACAGACTTTGTGGCAAGGTGTCCGAATTATCAGCAAGTGAAGGTCGAACATCAACGGCCTGGTGGGTTGGCACAAAACATAGAAATTCTAATGTGGAAGTGGAAAATGATTAATATGAATTTTGTGGCAGGATTACCACGTACTGTGCACAAGTTTGACTCAATTTGGGTGATTGTGGATCGGCTCACAAAATCAGCACATTTCTTGCCAGTTAAATCTACCGACACTGCGGAACAGAATGCTCAGTTGTATATGAAGGAAATAGTCAGGCTGCATGGCACTCCAGTTTCTATTATCTCCGATCGAGGGGCTCAGTTCACGGCAAAGTTTTGGAAGAAATTTCGGCAAGGTTTGGGTACTCAGGTGAATCCTAGTACAACTTTCCATCCACAGACTGACGGGCAAGCAGAGCGGACTATTCAGACACTTAAGGACATGTTGCGTGCTTGTGTTCTTGATTTCAAGGGTAGATGGGATGATCATTTGCCACTCATAGAGTTTGCTTATAACAACAACTTTCATGCTAGTATTCAGATGGCATCATTTGAGGCATTGTATGGCAGGAGATGTAGATCTCATATTGGGTGGTTCAAAATTGGGGAAGCAGAGTTGATAAGGCCAGACCTCGTGCATCAGGCTATGGAAAAAGTTAAGACCATTAAGTAGCGGTTGAGGACTGCTCAGAGTCGTCAGAAGTCCTATTCGGATGTTTGTCTTAGGGATTTGGAGTTCAAAGAAGATGATTGGATATTCTTGCAAATTTCCTCAATGAAAGGCGTAATACGATTTGGTAAGAAAGGAAAATTGAGTCCGAGGTAGGTCGGATCGTACAGAATCATTCAGAGGATCAGTAAGGTGGCGTACAAGCTTGAGCTACCACCCGAGATGTTATTATTGCACCCGGTATTCCATGTGTCCATGTTGAAGAGGGTAGTTGGAGATCCGTCCGCTATTGTGCCGATTGATACCATTGAGGTTAATGAAGAATTGTCATATGAAGAAATACCAGTTGTCATTCTTGAAAGACAAGTCCGAAAGTTGAGAAATAAAGAAATTGCCTCCGTGAATGTGTTATGGAGAAACCAGCAGGTTGAAGAGACCACTTGGGAGGCCGAGGAAGAGATGAAGAAGAAGTATCCTTACTTGTTTGAATAGTTGTGTAATCCTTTTTATGAACTTGTCGCCTATGAATTTTGTATCACTTGTTCAGTTAATGTAAAGGTGTTCCTTTTGATTATATGTTGTTTACATGAGGTCATGGTTGGTATTGTTATGAGTTATGTTACATCGTTGGTTTGTGTACATGTTTTTAGGATGTGATTCTGGGGCTCTCTGACAGGAGGATAGGCCCAGTTACAAAGAAAACTCTGGTGAAATTTTTGAAAATTTGGGGAAATAGTTAAATTTGGGGTTACTGGTGAGGGGTATGTAAAACTGAGTTGCATAAGGTGCTAATAATGGACCCTGATCCTCATTTGAGGACGAATGATCTTAAGTGGGGGAGGATGTAAGGCCCCGTAAATATTTCCCTAAAAACCCGGATTCCGTGATGCCGAAGTAGGCGTAGAGGTTAATAGTAGTAGAAATTCTTCACGGCGCGCTTGCGCGCCACGGTTCGGACTTTTTGGATTGAACAGTGTCTGGGGAGTTGAAGGAAAATGTTGGGCAAAAATAGGCATTTCTGCATCCCGTTCTGCAGCCGCAGAAACACTTTGCGGGCTGCAGAATGGTCGTAGAGTGAGGCAGTTTTCTAGGGTGTTTTTTATGTCAAGTTCGCGGCAATTATGCGACTGCATAACCGTTTCGCGGGCCGCACTTTGGTTGCATAGTCATCCTTAGACTTTTGCGGAGGGAGGTTCTACAACGCATTATGCGACAGCAGAACAGGTCTGCGGGCCGCATAATGACCGCAGAGTGAAGCAGGCCAGGCCAGTTCCCAGAGCCACCTTTTGCGGTCATTTCGCGGACCACATAATCATTATGCGGTCGCATATACGACCGCAGAACCTGTTCTGGAGCTTCAGTTTTGGGCGTTTTAAACCCACCCTATTCCGTTAAAACACATCCCATAGACCATTTTGAGCTTATTTCTGATATCTTTGGATTGAGAGAGAGAGTCCTAGAGGGAGAAAGTGATACTCATCAAAAATTTCTATTTAATTCTTGCTTAAACCTTTGAAGATTATCAAGAGAAGCGCCCTAGGTCTTATCCTAAGAGGTAAGATTCTATTACCAAGCTCTTAAATTCGAAACATAACTAGAATGGGCAATTAGTAAGGTAGTTCATGGCGATGGGAGTGCTTACCTTGCATGCATGTATTCTTAAGGTACGTGGGGAGGTTGTGAGTTAAAGATAGAAAATAATGGGGTGTGGGATGGTGAAGCCTTTCATAAAAGGGCCATGGAACCTTAATACACACATAGTGTTTGATAAAATACTCAAGTGAGCTAGAATCATGATCGTTTTCCTAATATTTGGTTCAAATTTTGCTATATTGCTAAAATAGATTGAAGTTGCTAATATTCCGGAACATCTTAGAGTTTTAGGAATCTCAATTGAGGTATGTTGGCTAAATCCCCTCTTCTTAGAGTTGAATCCCATGGTATTCATGAAATCGATGCAAGTCCCAAAATGAACGTCCTAGAAATTGCTATCCTGAATGTGCTTGTTTTGAAAATATATGTGTAATATGTATTCCCATGCTTCCATCATGTTATCTCATTGTCTGAGGAAATGTTCAAACTTAGAATATGTGCCTAGACTTCAATTCAAATTCGACTAAAGACTGTTATGCCAAATTGGGTGAAAAGCCTCTATGTGCCTTAGATTCTAAATTACTCACATGTGAAATCAAAATGTCTTGAATGAAAAATGTCGTTGTTGATGATAATAAAAATGTCGGAATGTGGAAAAAAACCTGAATGAAATATGTCCAAGCGCCAAGAATAACTTTATAATTGGGGCCACTCATGCCATTGTATTGAAAAGATGGGAAAGAAATATGAAGTGAGATGACTCATTGAAAAGGGGTGATGTCTCGAATGAGATGTCTTAGCCGATCAGGACGAAATCGGACTCCGTGTAAGAACACGGCGGTATTGTGGATGAAATTGTGAATATGGTTGATGTCTCAGATGAGATGGCCTAGCCGATCGGGCCGAGATCGGACTCCGTGTAAGAACACGGTGGTATTGTGGATTTTGGCATATTGGCACTAAAAACCATCCAACCTAATAATACGAGAATTGACTTAAAAATCTATGTGATCCTTAACTTGATGTTTTAGTGTTATTTAAAGCTCATATTGCATTCTTGACTGTTTCCCCCTGTATTATTGTTCATTCTATTGAGACAGTGTTTTAGTTTTACATACTAGTACTATTTGACAGTACTAACGTCCCTTTTGCCGGGGGCGCTACATCTTTAAATGGATGCAGGTGGTTCCATAACAGACTGTGTTGATCACAGATAGTGCTGCATACTCTTCTCAGCGGACTCGGTGAACCCCATTTCATTCCGGGATCATGTATTGTACCTTTTGTTTATATTATGGTCACTTTTTGAGGTATAGCCTGGGCCTTATTGCTGGCACCATCTTTACTCTCTTTATATCTTTAGAGGCTCCGTAGACACTATGTGGATTGTATATGGGTGTTAGAAAGGTCAACAGATCATGTTGTATTTTGGGCTCCTATTCCACTCAGTCATAAGGATGTATGTATTTTGAAACTTAACAATGTTGTAACAAAATGAAACGACTTAGTAATGTATATATGTATGAACTGTTTACTTCCTAAATAATGAAAGCATGTCTTCTCTCGATCATAGGTGAGTCAGGTAGATAGTGTCTAGCAGGCTTGCTCGGCCGGGTCTACTCGGTTGAGCGCCAGTCGCGCTCCCCGAGGTTGGGGCGTGACAATAATGCATTAATAAAACTTTAAAATGTCAACAAGTGCGACTCGATGGCTCGAGTAATTATTTCAAAACACAATATTGAAAATGTTTTAAATGCTGAAAATAATTTCAAAATAAGTCATGCTAATTTGCCAGGCTACCCAGGAACTCGGCGAGCCCGGGATGGTGCAGCGGTCCAGTTCTTGAGAACAACTCCCTCTTCCATTGTCTGAATGGTAAGGTCTTCCTCCTCCTCCTCAACAATTGCACTGTAGTCCATGTCTTCTTCATCCAGAAATAGCTTCCTCAAGCCAGCCAAAATCTCATCTTCCTCAGATCCCCACATTATATCAGCCTGAAAGAATGTCTGGTGCTGAGGTGGTACGGGTTGTTGTAGCAGATAATAATGGGAGCTCCATAGGGGTGTCCAATTCTGATACTCTTGCACGGTATATTCATATCTGAGTCCAAAGGTCGTGCCGTGATACTGTGGGTGTGCGGGTTTAGTAATCCCTTGGTTCATATCCCGTCGACAGCAATATGCTTTCTATCGTTTTGCTCCACCATCGATCCTTTTCAATTGTGTTCACCCGCTCAATGCAGTGATATGTCTCTCCCCCCAACTTCCTCCATTTTTCGATGACTGGAACGGTCTGGTTGGTGTAGATAGGGTTGCTTTCGTCTCCATGAATGATCACTTCCTGATGATTCCATTCGAACTTCACTACTTGGTGCAGAGTAGAAGCCACTACCCCAGCTGCATGTATCCATGCTCGTCCCAACAATAGGTTGTAAGTAGCAGATATATCTAGCACTTGGAACTCAACATCAAACCAAGTCGGACCCATCAGTAGATCAAGGTTGATTTCCCTGATAGTGGCTCTCTGAGATCCGTCAAATGCCTTCACATTCATACTTCCCATTTGTATCTCGTGTTGGCCCTTACCTAATATTTTTAGGGTGGTCAGTGGACATGTGTTCAGACTCGAACCTCCATCTATCAGGACCCTGGCAATGAAGTTGTCCTCAAATTGCACTATGATGTGCAACGCCTTGTTATGACTTAACCCTTCAGGCGGTAACTCATCTTCGTGGAAAGTAATTTTGTGACTCTTCAATACCCGTCCGACCATGTTAGCCATCTCTCCACTAGTAATGCCGGCGGGTACATAAGATTCACTCAACACTTTCATCAAGGCATTCTTGTGTGCGTCTGAGTTTTGCAACAGTGATAAAATGGATATCTGAGCAAGAGTCTTGTTAAGGTGGTTAACAACAGAGTATTACTTTGCTTGTATCTTCCTCCAATGGTCGTCAGTGCTAGTCTCAACAACAGGCGGCTTAGGTGCAACTTCTTTGCTTGTTCTTCCCAGATTCTCAAGTGTGTAAACTCTGCCAGTTCTAGTCAGACCTTGCACGACACTTGTTTCTTCCATTTTGGCTTTTCCATTTCTTCTTTCTTCTGCAACATAATCCCACAGGATGACATCAGACTTGTGAGATGGTGTGGGAGCTACCATTACTGTGAAGGGTATAGCTACCTCAACTTCAAATGGTGCATGGGTTTGTACCACAACTGGTGTGAGGGTGACCGGAGATGTTTTAGGAGCGTCTCCCTCTCGAATGAGTCCGATGGATCCTTCCTGATCCCACTCCTCATCAGTATCTATCACGTTCACTCCCTCATCTCTGTGATCCGGGAGAGGGTTGTTACGAACATTCGATGTAGCGTTCTTTGTTTTTATAACCTTAGTGTCGATCAGTGTCTGAATCTTGTCTTTCAACGTGTGGCATTCCTAAATGGTATGACCCTTCATTCCTGAATGATAAGCATATGTTTTTTTAGGGTTGATCCATTGGGAAGGATTTTCCACAACAACAACAAGAATAGGGGTGACGTAACTAGCGACCTTCAGTCTCTCATACAATTAGGCTATGGGTTCAGCAATTGGGGTGTATTGTCTAGGAGGTCTGTGGTCAAAATTTGGATGTGGCTTTGGGTTGTTTTGGCAGGCGGGTGGAGGTGAATGGTAATATGGAGGTTGAGTGTTATAGGTATGGTAGGCGGTGAAAGGGTATTGGTATTTTGGGGGTGAGGGTTGATATGTGGGTGGAGGTGTTTGGTATGTGAGGGGAGACTTAGGGCCCTGGGCTACCATCACGGCGCCCACTTCTTTATTCTTTGAAATACCTCCTGGTTGCAAGGCTTTATTTGTGGCTTGCAGTGCCTCGAAATTAGTCACCATCCCGCTCTTGATTCCTTCTTCGATACTCTCTCCTAACTTGATGATGTCTGAGAGCTTAAGATTTTCGATGACCATCAACCGTTCATAATATTACGGATCTTGAACTCTAACAAATAACTTGTTCATTTGTTCTTCTTCATGTGCTGGCATTACCTTTGCGGCCTCCGATCTCTAGCGAGTAGCATACTCATGGAAGGTTTCTATCAGCTTGTTCTTGAGGTTTTGAATATAGAAACTATCTGGCACGTTTTTCGTGTTAAACCTGAATCTGTCCATGAAGTCTCATTCCATACTTACCCAATTTGCCCACTTTTTCGGATTTTGACTGATATACCAAGACAAGGCGTCTCCTGTAAGACTTTGCATGAATAGTTTCATATGGATTTGTTTATTCTTACCTACTCTTACAAGCTTGTCGCATTATCTTCTTAAATGCACCTGCGGATCACTAGTGCCATCAAACATTTCGAACTTTGGAGGTTTGTAACCCTCTTGCAGTTCCACATCTGGCTGAATACACAGATATTCGTAATTCAGGCCTTCGACATTGTTCCTACCTTTAATGCTCCGGACTCTCCTTGTGAGTTTCTTGAGTTCCTCCACCATCAGGAGTAGGTTGTGGTGCATTTTGGGGAGTGTGATAAGTAGTAGTTTGCGGGTATTGAGTTGGATGATAGTGGGGTTGTTGAGGGGTTTGCACCGGTGGTGGGTTAAGGTTTTGGGGACATGCGGGATTATGATACTGGAGTTGTGTGGGAGGATTTGGAGCTATGGGTAGTGGATTCTAATTTTGTGTATTCTGTGGCGGTGTTTGGTTCTGGGTAATCGGGTTTTGCTGGTTGATGTCGGGAACATTGAAAGTAAGTGAAAGGTTTGGCAGATTTCGAACCTGCTCAAGCTCACCTTGAAGTTCCGGGATTTTTTCCTCCAAACGTAAGACCAACTCATTATGCCCCAGAGTTCTTCTACCGTATGAAGTTTCAACATTTTCTGCCATAGCAGCATTATGTTTCTGGATACCACTTAAATCATCCATTTTTCATTTGCCCTTGCTTTTGCTTTTCGGGTCGCTAGGTGGAGGAGGAGGTGGAGGACCTCTGAATCTAGTGTGGTATGCTGATGATGCCAGTATGCACGNACCAAAGATCGGTAAGGGCTCAAATTACCTCAAAGAGAAGGTGTTAGGCACAGATGTGTATAAGAGACAGGTTATAGGTATGGTAGGCGGTGAAAGGGTATTGGTATTTTGGGGGTGAGGGTTGATATGTGGGTGGAGGTGTTTGGTATGTGAGGGGAGACTTAGGGCCCTGGGCTACCATCACGGCGCCCACTTCTTTATTCTTTGAAATACCTCCTGGTTGCAAGGCTTTATTTGTGGCTTGCAGTGCCTCGAAATTAGTCACCATCCCGCTCTTGATTCCTTCTTCGATACTCTCTCCTAACTTGATGATGTCTGAGAGCTTAAGATTTTCGATGACCATCAACCGTTCATAATATTACGGATCTTGAACTCTAACAAATAACTTGTTCATTTGTTCTTCTTCATGTGCTGGCATTACCTTTGCGGCCTCCGATCTCTAGCGAGTAGCATACTCATGGAAGGTTTCTATCAGCTTGTTCTTGAGGTTTTGAATATAGAAACTATCTGGCACGTTTTTCGTGTTAAACCTGAATCTGTCCATGAAGTCTCATTCCATACTTACCCAATTTGCCCACTTTTTCGGATTTTGACTGATATACCAAGACAAGGCGTCTCCTGTAAGACTTTGCATGAATAGTTTCATATGGATTTGTTTATTCTTACCTACTCTTACAAGCTTGTCGCATTATCTTCTTAAATGCACCTGCGGATCACTAGTGCCATCAAACATTTCGAACTTTGGAGGTTTGTAACCCTCTTGCAGTTCCACATCTGGCTGAATACACAGATATTCGTAATTCAGGCCTTCGACATTGTTCCTACCTTTAATGCTCCGGACTCTCCTTGTGAGTTTCTTGAGTTCCTCCACCATCAGGAGTAGGTTGTGGTGCATTTTGGGGAGTGTGATAAGTAGTAGTTTGCGGGTATTGAGTTGGATGATAGTGGGGTTGTTGAGGGGTTTGCACCGGTGGTGGGTTAAGGTTTTGGGGACATGCGGGATTATGATACTGGAGTTGTGTGGGAGGATTTGGAGCTATGGGTAGTGGATTCTAATTTTGTGTATTCTGTGGCGGTGTTTGGTTCTGGGTAATCGGGTTTTGCTGGTTGATGTCGGGAACATTGAAAGTAAGTGAAAGGTTTGGCAGATTTCGAACCTGCTCAAGCTCACCTTGAAGTTCCGGGATTTTTTCCTCCAAACGTAAGACCAACTCATTATGCCCCAGAGTTCTTCTACCGTATGAAGTTTCAACATTTTCTGCCATAGCAGCATTATGTTTCTGGATACCACTTAAATCATCCATTTTTCATTTGCCCTTGCTTTTGCTTTTCGGGTCGCTAGGTGGAGGAGGAGGTGGAGGACCTCTGAATCTAGTGTGGTATGCTGATGATGCCAGTATGCACGAAGCAACATTTGGGAATAGGAATAATCAAAAATAAAGAAAAAAGCAAAATGTAACCATGTCAGTAAGGTGAAATAAACGAGTGTACGCAATATTTAAACATGTTTCACAAAGTCATACAATAATTCACATCCTAACTTGGAGACCTCATTGTGCCTGAGGTAGGCCTAAGAAACACACAGACATGGAGAAAATTGGTACCAACATTTGCTTCATTCCATTAATGCGAAAATGAGCCAAAACAATCTTTTACTAAATCGACAATAATAAGAATAAAGTTACTACTGGCATTTAGCCTTATTACATCGAAATCTAATCTAAGCTAGAAAGTGGTAAAGAACATCATCTACTTGGTCCCTGAAGGACCTTCTCCGTGCTTGGCTCTCTTGACCCCTTCAATCATGTTCCCCAGATCACGCATGTCTAGCAATAAGTAGGCTTTTGCCAGCTTTCCTCCTTCATCGTCGTCCATGCTCTGACAATCACAAAGTCTCTTCCTCATCTTCCCTTCTAGTTCCATCAATCCTTGCTCCAAGTGTTCTAATCTTGCCGTTGACTTAGTGGAAATCTCCTTCCATTCCCTTATCGCCTCCATGTTCACTTTGTGCTGTTCTAGATGCTTAACTTCGGACTCGAACACCCTTTTGCGTAGCCTCTTGTACTTCACCGGCGCCTCAGCCACATCATCTGTGATCCTATCTTTTAGATTGACTCCTGGTTTGACGTCCCCAACTACATCTTATTCTAACCATAATAGAAAGTAGTATATATAGACAGTGTGATACCTATCTGATTCAATGGTTTCTCCTTCCACGATGATATTTTGGTTCCACATGTGTTGTGCTTCGAACTTAAATTGGATGTTATCTCCCTTGAAATCTGCCTTGTACTGGACCATGTTGGAAACCTGAGGTATGACTTGTTTTCTTCTAGGTTGTCTCATTACCCTTATAGGAGCATAAAGGTAGATACCTCGTAGCCCGATCAGCACCAAGTGAGTAGTCCCCTTCGACCTGATGATGAACTCACTACTAAGAAACCATTCAAACATCCAATGCACCTGCTCGTCTGTCACATTGCTGAAGAAACGCACCCAACCTACAGCATTCAAGGCTTTGCAAACTTGTCTGGAATAAACGTCATTTTCTTTGGGTGATGGTTGGCTATGTAGTTATTTAGTGGCCTTTGCAAAAGCTCTTAACAGTACTCTCCCCCTGAAAGTGTTCCAGTAGCCAAACTTGTAGCAATAGATTGCAACCCTCAATGTGTCTGAATCCCTGCTTGCATCGATCTGGAGCGCGTTACATCTCAGCTAAGATTATGGGGATGATAGTGTAAGTTTGTCCTTTGATGCCATCTATTAAGGTCCTGGCGACCATGGCTAAGTGAGTATGAATCCTTCCTCCTTGCATTGGAAATATCAACAACCCCAAGAATCAGACAATGAACCCATAAACCTGGAGATGCACCCATCCTAAAGAAGTAATGGCTAGTTCATCATGATGAAGGCGATATGATTTCCTAAGCCCATACCGCTCGTAATGAAACTCATAAAGGATGCATGACTCCTTTAGACAGAGCAGTTTATCATTCTTCTTAAAACCTAACATTTTCAGAAAACCACAGGGGGTGCGATTTTCTGGAACTATTAGTCCCGAACTATCCTATGGTAAGTTGGCTAAACCTCTTATTTCTTCTAGGAGAGGAGTAATTTCTATATTGCCAAATCGAAAAACATCTCTTTTCTCATCCCAGAACATGGTAGCGACCTCAATCAGTTCCCTATTTGGTTGAATGTTCAGCAGAAATGGCAGGTCACCAAGTACTCTCCTCACATGATTTTTGTCACAAGGTTCAAGGTCTTTCCACAAGTCAAGTAGTAAAGGCGGGATATTCTGGACCATGCCGAACTTGGGGATTTCGTGCTTCATTTTCTGCAACCAAATGAAAGTTACCCCTTTCCCCCTCCAAGTTCGACTAGTTGCGTAATAATGATCAACATGTTAGCATATTTTCTCCAAGTAATGCACATAATATGATGGTGTCCTTTGGGATTATAAAAACCTGTCGGACTTTGGACAAGGTTCATCTAAGCGGGTTGTTACATCAATGACGTCTCAATCCGTACTAGGTTTAGCATGATGCATGTACATTTTAAATCGGAGTGTAGTTCCTAGCAAGGTTTGGACCGGTACTCCCAAGTGGACAACTTGAGAGGGAAAGGCACGGGACCGTCGACTGAACTGTTGATCGACTAGTCTACCACAAATAAGCCTTTTCGATTTAAAAAGGGTAATTTCAGGAAAGCGCGAACACTTATCAAGTGACGCTATATTGATAATAGGTACAAGCGGAGTATGATGTGGAACATGCTTTATGCAGAAATAGTAACACGCTGTCAAATATTTGCATGATAAGAATACACAAAAGCAGTAAATAACATAATAAAGGTGAACATGAAAAGAAGAGAAAAGAAAAGAATGACAAAAAGAGAGAAGTAAGTTTGGCTCATGAAAATGTGTGAGAACATAATGTAGCAGGTTGGGAAATAGGGATGGGAGAGTCATAATATAATAGTCTTAGACACGGTAAAGGATATGGAGAGAGGTCATACATGTCATATCAAATAAAAGAGAATAAGGAAAGGGATGTGCATGTCATAGCAGTTTAAAACAAGTGAAGAAAAATAAAGAAAGTAATCCACATAAGTCAAGTTCGTTATGGTAAGAGCCTAAGTATATCCCCAGCAGAGTCGACATGCTGTCAAGCCCCGTTTTATCGCGAAAGTGGGCTTTGACGTGTGGAAACTCTTTTAAAGGAATGTAATTAAAAGAGAAGAGTCGCCACTTAATAATTGTTAAGGTGCGTTAGGGCACCTATTTGCAAATAACTCTGTTTTAACTAGTCCGCATCACCAAAGATCGAGTAAGAGCTCAAATTACCTCAAAGAGAAGGTGTTAGGCACTCTTTGAGGTCTACAACTGTGGGTCCCGACTGAATCTTAAACTATGTGGATTATGTTATTAGGTTAGGTGATCAAATAAACAAAGGGAAGTATAGAAGTCGTGGAATCTTATCATAACACATGGGAATTGGTACAAATCCTTAATGATTACAAGGATACAACTACATTGGTCTACGTTAGATGACTAAGTGTAAATAAGAAGTATATAAAGAAAAGGGGGATCCTAAGTTTTTTAGCCTAAAATATCACCTCGTGCAACATAAATAATACTTCACAACTCCCTTAAGGTAGGGAGTTGCTCATATTATTCAGCGGGCATATACTATCATCTCCTGCTACCCAATTACTATGTTGAAGTCATTACCTAAAGGCGCTCTAATTTAATTCTAAACCGTATCCTATGCATACGCTACCCATCCTATACCTGTGGTCCAGGAGGCTTTGGACCTCTATTTGGGTGGTTCTAGACTTTACCTAGGTTGCTCAAAATGATAAAACTAATCGTGCATTCAAAACAAGTAGGACTACACATAATAGCAAAGAGTGGCTCATGTTAGCCTCCACACATAATGACAAAGCACGCAAACAAGTTCCAGGCTACAAAGTAGACAATTTCCAAATTAAGATGTATTTGAGTCGTTAAGTCCTATGGGCATGATTTCTACATGATTCTGATCTCAAGTCGTACAAACAGTGTTATTGTTCCAAATTAACTAATTTGCAGATTACAGATGTTATAAAATCTATAGACATGATTTCTAAGTTGTTTGCGCAACGGGTAGTGAGAGCTATTAGACAATTTGGCATTTCCAACGTTTGATTCTATATGTATGCTCTTTAGGCAAGTAATAATATCCTATAGGCAAGATTGCTAATGGTTGGTATCTGAACTCAATTTTGTCATACTTATCCTATAGGCATGCTATCTAGGCGGCAGTATAATAAAACAACAGAAGCAACCGATTAGTTAATTAGTTAAGAAACTATAGTCATGGTATCTAGATGAGCATTAACAAAGGTATGTATAATTATAACCCTATAGGCATGCTATCTAATAATCATATAGAAGTATACATGAGAGTAGGTAAAATATTTAGTCAAACAATCATGCTTTTGAATAATGTACAGGCATTAGGCAAGTTGAGTGAAGTGTGTGATTTCCTATAGGCATGGTTTCTAAATCGACAAAGCATATGTTATACATCCTATAGGCATGCTGTCTAAACGCACAGTAATAACATAGATATCAAGTATAGTAACAGCTAACATGTTTGAAGTAGTGAGTATTAGTCAAATTAGATGAGATATGTGCAGTTCCTATAGACATGATTTCTATTAGCGTGCAAAAGTGGAGCAAGTCAAACAAAATAGCAAGCAAAATACATGGACCCCATAGGCATGTTCTCTACTCTTTATGCAAGAATAAAGCACACCTATTCACCAATTTTACTAACACCCAATTATTCGTTATTACAAGTTACAGGACCAAAATAGAATAATACAAACTCAAAGATGATAAAATATAGACTGAAATAACTACGGGCCCCATCGAATAGTACAGACCCACTATAAAATAACCCAGTGAATTCTTGGGCCTTCAGCAGCCTCACCAACCAACATACCCAAATTTCAGGCTCACAAGGATAGTAGAATCTTCCTGAATCCAATGCACAGGTCCAACAATACATATGGCCCAACACCAGGCCCAGTGAATAAATTACTTAGCCAAATGGGTGCCAAATCCATACAGGTGACAAACCGCTCATGGAATTAATTAAACAACTTTTCACACTCGTAAAGCTGTGACTAACAACAGTTCTAACCAAACCACATAGACAAGATCAAATGAAACACTGACAAGTTCACAAGGCAGGTTCAAGCTTGTGTTCTCAGAAATAAAGCTAAAGTGATAGGATTGACCATCATAGGATAGTGAACTATTCCAAAAGAGTTTCAAAAGTAAAATGATTCAGAATTAGCCTAAAAGAACTTTAGACACGAGATATAAACATGAAAATCTAATAGAGTCATAGACAAGAACAAATAGAGCATAGCCTCCACATGAAAGTTTTAACATGAAGGCTTAGTGAAAAGCAACATAACAGAATAGGTTCATGATCGAGCAACCACTTAGTTTAGAATGAGAAAAACTTTAACATACTGAACATTAGTCATAATACCAAAGTTCAGAAACAATATCACAACTCATGATAGGTGAAAATATATCAACTCCAGATTAACAGGATATGCAGACACTAGGTCTTGATATCGTATAGGAGAAGAGGCTAGATATTGCATCTCATACTAAAGGTCTTTAGGTAATATTTAAGAGCATTGGATTGAACAAATCAGGGAGCACACGTTAAGTAGAAATAAAGCATGTTTGACTAATCAATGCGATCAAGAATTAAGTTATACATTGATGATTTAACAGGAATTAGAACATATTCTAGGCATAAATTAATTTATCACAATAATTCAGAACATGATAGAAGATAAACTCAGGACAAGCAGTAGATGTAAGCATTCAGACACACACAAACACACTAGGCTAGACATGCTTAAGAAAGCTAGAATCAGAGTTAGAATTTAGGCTAGTTCAGATGCTAGAAAAATACATAACCACGAGAATAACTTCAGAGCAAATAAGCTGCAAACAAAGATGACATAGTAGCATATTGATTCACAAAAGTCTCAATGACATAGATATACAGATCAATAAAATACACGAAGAGAGAATGAAACTACAAAGGCCGAAGGCACTTACCAGTTACCAATTAACGAATAAGCAAATGAGAAGAGCAATTTCTAGAAGTAATTCAATTAACAGTAGCAAAGAGTAGCAAAATCCCAAAAATCCCAGTGCATCAGAGTTGCTAAGGGTCTCGAATGAACCCTGGGTAGTGCTCGCACTGAGAAAGAATACAATCAAATTCGAATGGCCTTGGCTTTCAGCCGGCCAAGATTTCAAATTTAGCGTATAATGAGTGAGAATCAAAGAATAATGCTTCAAAGAGGAATGGGGAAGGGGTTTATGTAGTGGTAGAAGTTGAATGAACAAACATAGAAGACAGTTAATTAAGCACAAAATAAGGAAAGAAAATCAATCCAGCTCAAGCAAGGAAAAGAAAAATCGCATCATAGCCTATTCCGATTCAGAATAGGTAAAAATCGGACAAACCCTAGTTTGACGAGTAGTAAACAGATTAGCCAAGAATCTTAGTGAATCAGACCCATAGGACCTTGCTGTGAATGTATACAGATAAATTTTCGTCTGAATCTTGTAGGTTGAGGACGATTGCACTCGATTCGGAGAGGTAATAATTTCTAAAATCAGACAAGTACTAAGTAATACCACGAGCGTATGAATTATAATGCGATAGTGCAAATAAGGTAAGCAGATCGTGAAAGAATTTCATGATTTAGCCGGGTTTTGAGGGGATTTGGGAGGAGGCGGCTAGGGTTTGGTGTAGGAGTGGGGAGATGAGAGAATGTAGAGGCGGATGGGTGGGGGAAATATCTCTAGTGTTTAGGTTATGGAGATATAAGGAAAGGGGAAGGGTGATTGTGGGTCGTTGATCATCTAAGATCAACGACCATGATTAAGGGGGAAATGGGGCGGATTGTAAGGCGGGTCACGATCGGGTTGGGGTTGTCTGGTTTGGGCTTGGGGTTACTGGGCTAATGTTCTGGGGTTTGGGCTGGTGTATTCGGTCCGAAATTAACTCAAAAATTGGGACATAATTTATATACACGAAATTTATTAAAAATATAAATTATAAAAATGACTAATAAATAATAAAAATATTATTTGTACATTAAAATAACAACTTAACATTATAAAAATATAAGAAAAACTATTTTGATATAAATAATTTAATAAATATAATTATGTATAGAATATAGGCTATTATTGCAAAATTGTATAAAATAGCTTTAACAATACAACTATAATTATATAAAAACAAAATAAAATATTATGAGACATATACGTGGATGCAAATAATAAATTTGGATTATTAATTCACCACAAAATAATTTAGAGGGTAATTAATACATATTCATGTAATTTAAATGCAAGAAAAATCAATTTTAAAGCTTTTTAAAATTATAGAAAATACTTGTATGACTCTCGTAAATTGGTGATGATGCAAGAATGATATTTTTAAACATATGTGATGTATATAAAAAATATGTGGGCAAAATTGGGTATCAACAACTGCCTACATCCTTAATAGATCTCCAACAACAGCCTTGAACCAGCAAATACCATTCGAAGCATGGCACGAGTGGAAGCCGAAGGTGACTCATTTAAGAGTTTTTTGTTGCATTGCATATGTACACATTCCATCCCAATAGAGAGGAAAATTAGATGATAATAGTGTTAAATGCAAATTCATTAGTTACAACATTGAAACTAAAGGTTATAGATTCCCTAATCCTCTCACAAAAATATTATTGATTAGTCGTGATGTTGTATTTGATGAGAAAAGTTATTGGAATTGGAAGAACATGCGTCAAGTGCAGGTATGTTTCTGGAAGATGATGAGCTTTGTGACGCACCTATAAGGCAAGAAGATGGAGGTTTAGGCCCCTGCCCTACACCAACAAGCAGCCCATCTCGCAGCTTAACCACAAGTTCACCAAGCTCATCCTCATCAGAAACACCACCATTGAAATGGAGATCATTAGAAGATATTTATAACAACACTGAACAGTGTCAATTTGCCCAAATTGAAGAACCGGTCTCTTTTGAAGAAGAAATCAAGAGTAAGGAATGACCTGTTGCAATGGATGAAGAAGTGAGAGCCTTGGAAAGAAATGATACATGGGAGTTAGTTGACCTTCCGACTGAAAAAGACGTTGTTGGATGAAATGGATCTATAAAATCAAATATCAGGTTGATGGTTCTATCCAAAAATACAAGGCGAGGCTGGTAGCACGTGGGTACGTGCAAAGAGGAGGGATAGATGTCGAAGAAGCTTTCTCTCTAGTAGTAAGGTTTGACACTATACATACTGTTTTATCTATTGCTGCTCATTTTAACTGGAAAGTTTACCAATTTGATGTAAAGTCAGCCTTTTTAAATGGAAACTTGGAAGATGAAGTTTATGTGCAACAACCAAAAGGCTATGAGATTGCAGTTCAAGGAGACAAAGTGTATCGTTTAAAGAAAGCACTTTATGGCTTAAAACAAGCGCCTCGTGCCTGATATGGGAGAATTGATGGGCATTTCAACAACAATGGTTTTCGAAGAAGTCCAAATGACTGAATTTGTATGTGAAAACCATATGTAAAACTGAAATTCTCATCATTTCTCTCTATGTTGATGATCTTATTTATATGAGCAATAGTGATGTGTTGTTAAATGAGTTTAAGAGGCTGATGATGAATGAGTTTGAACTGACTGATTTGGGTATGATTCATTATTTTTTGGGGCTGGAAATAAAGCAGTGTGATGCATGAATTTTTATCTCTCAAGAGAAGTATGTCAATGATCTTCTCAGAAGGTTTAATTTGAAGGATTGTAATGGTGTTAGTACTCCCATGTGTACCAATCAGAAGTAGTGTCTGGATGATGGGGAAGAAAAAATTAAAGCTTATTTTTATCGAAGTTTGATTGGAAGTTTATTATATCTCAAAAATAGCAGACCTGATATTTTGCAAGCAACAAGTCTTTTGGCCAGATTTATGCAACATCCAAGAAAGCAACACTTAGGGGCTTCCAAGCGAATCGTAAGGTATTTGAAGGGTACAAGCTCTTTTGGAATATGGTACCGGAACTCTAACAATTTTAAGTTGTATGGATTTTCTGATAGCGATTAGGGAGGCTGTATTGATGGTCGAAAAAGTATGACAGGCTATGTATTCACTATGTGTACAGGGGTTGTTTCATGGTGCTCGAAAAAATAACCATCGACTGCTTTGTCATCAACGGAGGTTGAATACATGGTCGTTACTGCAGCTACCTGTCAAGCTGTTTGGATGCGAAGAATCCTGGACGATATGAAGCAAACTCAAATGGAGGCCACCACCATCTATTGTGATAATCAGTCAACAATTACAATAGCAAAGAATCATGTTCATCATAACAGAACAAGACACATAGAGACACGCCACAATTTCATAAGAGAGCTTGTTGGCAAAGGAGAGATCAAGATAGAGTATTGCAACACCAATGATCAAGTTGCAGATTTATTTACAAAGCCTCTTCTAGCAAAGAAATTCATCTATTTGAGGGAATCATTGGGTGTTGAAGATTTCTGCATTAAGGGAGAATGTTAGATAGTTAGTGCAGAAATTTACTTTTACCATTTACTCTTTTTTACTTAGTTTATTTTAACTGCCTTTGAATTAGTCAGATATTGTATGTTAGTGGAAGTTGTAGTTCCATATTATTAGGAGTTATTGTTTCAAATACTTACTGATATCTCGTTGGTAGTGGCTCAATTTGTAACTGTAGTGTTTTCTATTTAAGGCAGCATTTTAATGAAGAAATACACAGCTTTTCAATTCAATTTTTGGTAACCCACACACTGTTTGTTGAAAGTCTTCTTGTGTTTTTTTCTATTTAAACTTGAGGACTAGCATCCTCTGTTTATTGTTTTCAATGTCAAGCGGGCAAAGTCAAAGCTTCAAGTTTGAAAATGAGGGGATTTGTGTTTCGTCCCGAGCGTTATCTTTCCACCATGATATTTTCAGATATAATATGAGTTTATTCACAAAGCCAAAGGCCCACGTGAATACATGAAAGTAGATAAAGAATAAGAGGCAACATATCACTGTCACATAATGAAAACCACAATATTGAAGATGGCAAAACGAAGGTGACCCATCGGTGATGAAATCCAACTAGGCCAAGGTAAACAGACAAAGATCACAAATATAACTTTGACCAGTGAGAGTTCCTCTGGTCACTTTATAGTTGCTGCCCATGAGCTTATAATTATTATTGGAAGAAATTTTCTATTATGCCTCCAATAATGATCTGAAAGTTAGTGATTGAAGAAGATAACGGTGAACTGGAAAAATCAGGGATAGTCATGAAACAACCCATTTCACGGATTCAACAGCCTAGGAAAGTTGAAACATGGACGACCCGGATTTCATTCCAAATCATCTCGTTTCGAGTCAAATGGTGGTGCTTTTTGTGGAGCTCGACGTCGATGTTGATCCGACGACAATTACGGTGGTGGGACGGGGTTGCTCTTTGGACAACAAAGATTAGGAGGAGAAGAATGTAGAGAGGGGAAGCAGTGGGTGGTTTGAAACACGTTTTCCAGCCAGCCGATGATGAAATCTGGCGGCGCAGTGACGTTGGAGAGAGGGAGGTAATGGCAGACTCCTCTCAAAAGAGAGGGAGATCGATAGGATGAGTTAGGGTTTTTTGTTTTAAAAATGTAAAATCCTTTTTTTAAAATCTGAAAAATTCTTCTTTTCCCACTATTATATCATGTGTATGTGTAAAACTAAAAAGAATATGAAAAACTATGTAGTAAATATAGAGAGCAAAATTATGCAAGTATTTGAATATTGTGTGTGAATGTTGTGTGTAAAAGAGGGAGGGATGAACACCTTTATATAGGTATAAAAATATTTTTTCGCGTAATGGGTAAAAGAGTTTTACCCATTAGGTAAAACAAATATGTGGCTCTTATTTAAGTAAAAACAAAAGATAAGTGTAAAAAGAAAAATATGTGGTCCTAATTTAAAACCATTATCATGTTGAAACTATGGGCAAAACCATGTGGCCGAATACCATGTACTTCTTTATTTGTGTATATATATGTATCAGTGCATTTGTAACTATGCGCAATGCAAGGTATAATATGTATACGTATATAATGGTATGATGAAAAATACAGTGAGAATATGTATGAAAATATTAAGAAAAATTATAATCCGTATTTAAAATAATTTCTATTGGCTTCCATGCATTAACATACCGTTCTATAAATTAGAAAATGATTTAATTGAAAATACGTCTTGAAGTATTTTGAAAAATGCCAATATTATAGTAATTATTTTCTTTTCTTTTTGCAATGGCAATAAATTAATAAAATCATAGTATTGAAAAATAGGACGACTATCAATAAATCATTTCGAAATTTAGAAACAATGCATAAAATAGTGCTTTTCGAATAACTACAATAAAAGGATAAAAATTCTTGTATTTTGTGAAATAGGAATAATTATCAAACAATTGCTTTAAAAATGAAAAACACGCAAAAGACTATATTTTACTATTAATGATTAGGAAGCCCACATAAATTAATTTTAAATATGGAGGATCAAAATTGATTGTCAACAGTTGCCCCTCTTTGACCGAAGATGAGGTAAGAGTCTTCGGGCAAAGAAATTGATGTCTATTAAATTTTATCTCAACCTTGATAGAACGGGAGACATGAAATAGGGGAACATGGGAGATTTTAAAAATTATGGCAAAACTTCTAGTTTCTGAATCGCCTACATACCTCGAGCTTAATGAGGATCATGCCATATGTAGTTCTGGAGAAGCGGCATCGATGTTGAAGATGCTTTTGCCCAGTGTCGAATTATGACGAAATTGGGATAATGAGTGGAGGAGTTGATGATCTTTGGAGGTTTTGATATATGAGAAGATAATGTGATGGATTGCGATTTTCTCATGGATGCGACTGAACTCGTATGTGAGTTGCTTACATATCCCTGATATTTATGAATTAGATTGAGTGTAGTTTGAGAGAATGAATGAAGAGTGCTACTTGTAGATTTGTAGTCTTAGAAGATCAAAGACAGATCAATAAAGATACTTAGGGTGGAAAGTATTTTTATAGCATCCTAATTATGAGTATGGTAGACAACATAACCATAAGTAAGACTCTACTAAAGATACTTTCATGATACCCCAAGATTGTGTAAAGTTGTCATTCAAATACCGACTCTCGAGATTATTCGGTGTCGGGTTATGAAGACACTGAGATGTAGAAGAATCGCGAAAGTATGAAGTGTATAGTTGGATATGGAAGATCGTTAATCAATTGAATCACCTACATATCCAATTGGCGGATGTAGGCTGAGTGATGTGGATTTAAAATTTTGTAGACAGAAGATATGCCTCAGTACTCAATTATGGTGGTACTAGGGCAAGGCTTGTGAAGATTTGAGTGATTTGGAATTGTTCTTGGAGGGAAGGATGCCGAGGGTCTATTGGAAATAGCCTCTCTACCTTATGGTAGGGGTAAGGTCTGCGTATACACTACCCTCCCCAGATCCCACTAGTGGGATTATACTGGGTTATTGTTATTATTATTATTGGAATTGTTTGTGTAGATACGGAAGCAAGGAGATCGATTTAAGATTGCCCCAGGGTTGAGTTATGAGGATATTAGGATATGTCACTGTAATTAAGCTAGATGTAAATTGACTTGGATTTGACAAGATTAATGTAATGACCCAACCGGTCATTTTGAGAATGTGTATGGTGGCTTAAGGTCTCGAACATCTTTGTATTGTGTATCATGACTAGCGTGTTTGGCCGGGTTCGATTTTCGGATGATTCAGGATTGATTTTATAACGACACGGCCGGTCGTTTTGAGTATTATAGTCTCATTCCCCCGTTTATTGCTTATTCTATGCTAATTTGTTGATATGTGACTTTCCCGGTCAGTTGGTATAGTTTTGGGGATGTTTAGGAATGAATTGGGATACTTAGTCCCAAGACTAGAAGCCTAAGTTGAAAGAGTTGACCGGATATAAACTTGTGTGTAAATGACCCCGGAATGGAGTTTTTACAATTTTGATAGCTCCGAATGGTGATTTTGGACTTAGGAATGTGTCTGGATATTGTTTTGGAGGTCCGTAAATGATTTTGGCTTGAATTGGCGAAAGTTAAAAAAGTAAAAGTTTGGAAAGTTGTGAAGTTTGACCGAGCATTGACTTTGTGGTTACCAGGTTCGGATTTTGGTTCTGGAAGTTGGAATAGGTCCGTTGTGTCATTTATGAGTTGTGTGCAAATTTTGAGGTCAATCGGAGTTGGTTTGATAGGTTTTGGCATCGATTGTAGAAGTAGAAAATTCATTAGTTTCATTAGACTTGAATTAGGGTGCGATTCGTGTTTTTATTGTTGTTTGATGTTATTTGAGGCCTCGACTAAGTTTGTATTGTGTTTTAGGACTTGTTGGTATATTTGGATGGGGTCCCGGGGGCCTCGGGTGTGATTCAGATTGGAATAGGAGTGAATTTTAGACTTGTGTTATTGCCAATGTTTCAGGTATGGTTTCCTGATTCGCGATAGTATAGGAAGGTTCGCGATCGTGAAGGATTATTTCGGGTAACTGGCGCAGTTGGTCTATACGATCGCGGGAACAGGTCTGCGATAGAGGAGCTTTGGTTGTTCATGCATCGCGAACGCGGGTGTTAGGTCGCGTCCTAGAAGAAGGAAGGGAAAAGCTTGGGAAGCCCACGCGAGTGTTCTTCGCGATCGCGAGAGGGAGTCCACGATCGCGTAGGGTTGAGATTTTGTGTATCGCGTTCATGGATGGTTTTCCGCATTCGTGTAGGTGATTTCGATGGCAGCAACTTTTTGTTCTTCACGATCGTGAGGGACTTTCCGCGATCGCGAAGAGGAACAACTGGGCAGATTATAAAATTTCAAAAATGAGAGTTAGAGTGTTATTTCACATTTGGACTTTGGGAGCCCGGATTGAGGTGATTCTTGAAGTAATTTTCAAGGAATTGATTGGGGTAAGTGATTTTAACTTGGGTTTGGTTAATATACATGAATCTATCATTGTTTTTACCATTTAATTAGTGTTTTGGGTTGGGAAAATTGGGAAATATTATAGAAACTTCATAAACTATAATTTGAGGATTTGAAGGTCGACTTAGATCGGATTTGAATAATTTTGGTATGGTTGGACTCGTTGTTGAATGGGTGTTCGGATTTTATTAATTTTGTCAGATTCCGAGATGTGGGCCCGGAGTTGACGTTTTGGGTTAACCTTTTGACTATTGTTAAAGAATCTAATTTTATCGTATGGAATTGATTCATATAGATTGTATTGATTGTATTAAGTTGGTTGTGGCTAGATTCGAGTCGCTCGGAGGCTGATTCGTGAGGTAAGGGCTTGTTGGAGTAGGGATTTGCATGGTTTGAGGTAAGTAACACTTTCAAACTTGGTTCTGAGGGTATGAATCCCTGAACTACGTGTTATGTGGTTAGTTTTGAGGTGACGCGCATGCTAAGTGACGGGTGTGTAGGCGTGCATCGTAGTAATTGTGACTCGGTTAATTTCGTAGAACTGTGTAGTTATCTAATCTCGTTACTTTTCTTGTACTCTCCTTGTGTTAGAGAAATTGAGATGTAATTCATGTTAGAAATCATGTTTAGGCTATATGCTGGTACTGCTGGGACCCACACATGTCGTTTTTGTTGTTGAGTCATTTGCTTAAATTCCAATTATATACTCGATCGCATCCATCATTTGCATATTATATCTCAATCTCTGTTATCATTTATTGTACATCATGTTATCATTGTTTGGGCTGATTGGCATGAGATTTGTGAGCCCGAGAGACTGGAGAGATTTATGACAGAGTGGGGCTTAAGGGCCGGAGTGTAAGTGATGTTGATAGGATTGGGCTGAACGCCGCAACAAGTTTTATTTATTCAGATGGGATCGGGCTGCACGCCGCAGTTGGTATTATTAATTCATGATGGCATCGGGTTGTGCACCGCAATAGGTTTTATTAGCGCTTGGGAAAGATCCACCCCTTCGGAATCTGACATACCAGCAGTGAGCGCAGGTACCGTACAGTGCTGAGCGATTGAGTGTAATGAGTGAGAGTTGTGATAGACAGATTGAGTACTCTGAGAGTGTGAGTATGAGAGGTTATCATTGTGATGCATTACATGTGACATGCACATTTGACATGTAGATATAGAGATGTAACATTCCTCATATTAGTCACACTTGGCATATTTTATCCGTGTTGAACTTAAATTGTTAAACTTGAAAGCATGTCTATATTTTTGTATTGTGTACACACTGATTATGAGATTTCTCTGAGTTATTACTGTCATCTTTCCTGTCAACATTATACTATTATAATCTGGAATTGGACAGTACCTATCTGAGCTCGTCACTGCTTTTAGCCCAAGGTTAGTCCTGTTACTTATTGAGTACATTGGGTCGGTTATACTCATACTACACTCTGTACTTCGTGTGCAGATCCAGGTACTTCTGGGCATGGTGGTTGAAATAGTTTTGCTTGGAGACTTTTAGGGTAGCTGTTTTGGCGTCCGCAGACCTCGACTTTCCTTCCTTTCAGTTTATTTAGCATTGTTCTATCTTTCTATACAATTGTATTATCGGTTTGACTGTGTTGACATTTTAGTAGCTCATGTACTTATTGACACACAAAATTTGGCGAATTTTGTATTGAGTTGCGGTATTTCGTATCAGTTATTTATGAGAATTTGTCACTGTTAAACATATTTCATCATGTTTTTGATTCAAAAAGCGTAGTTATTTGTGATTGTCGGCTTTCCTAGTTCTGTGGTAGGCGTCATCACGATATGTTGAGTTTTGGGTTGTGACAAGTTGGTATCAGAGCCTAGGTTACATAGGTCTCACGAGCCATGAGAAGATTTAGTGCAGTCTTGCGGATCAGTACGGAGACGTCTGTACTTATCTTCAAGAGGCTACCGAACCATTAGGAAAACTTCACTTTCTTGTATTATTATCGTGCAGATTTGTTGATTCCGAAAACTAAACTTTTATTATTCTATTCTCTCACAGATGGTGAGGACACGTGCTACCGGATCAGGGGGGATGGCCACCAGTACCACTAGCTATGGCCGCGAGAGGCCAGGGCCATAGTAGAGGCTGATGTACAACTCATACTGCATCTAGAGCAACACTTGTAGATCCACCAGTTGCTCCAGCACATGAGCAAATCTCTGATGTGGTTGAGCCGGTAGGACCATCTCAGACACCAGCTATGCCCATTATGATTCCGGGCCTTCAAGAGGCTTTGGCCCAGATATTGATCGTGTGCACTAGCCTTGCTCGGGCGGTTTCAGTCCAGGCCGCACCAGCCACATCTGAGGCCGGGGGAGGTGCTCAGACTCCCGCCTCCCATACTCCAGAGTAGGTGATTCAGGGACTTCAAACACCTGGGGTACTACCAGCCCAGCCGGTTGCCGCTGCTTGTGCCTAGGTGCCCCCCCCCCCCCATGAGTGACGAGGAGCAGAAGAGGCTAGAGAGGTCTGAGTGGCTCATGCCTCCATCATTCAGTGGGACCGAGTTTGAGGATGCTCAGGACTACTTAGATAGGTGCCAGCGAATTCTTCGTGCGGCAGGTATTCTAGAGACTAGTGGTCTCATTTACTACTTTTCAGCTATCGGTGGAAACCTTCAGATGGTGGGTGGCTGATGCGTTGAGCAGGCCAATCGGTGTTGCACCACTTACATGTAATGAGTTCTCCGTTCTCTTCTCGGAAAAGTTTGTACCATAGACCCGCAGGGAGGAGTTGCATAGGCAGCTTGAGCAGCTATGCTAGGAGGGTATGTCCGTGACCCAGTATGAGAAGATATTTTTAGAGTTGGCTCGTCACGCGATCTGGTTGGTTCCCATAGAGAGGGAGAGGATTAGGAGGTTCAGTGATGGTCGCTTCAGATGTAGTAATCACATGTATTGTCTCAGTATGCCACAGGGATGCTTCCACATTATTTGACCCTGGTTCTACTTATTCATATATATTATCATATTTTGCTCGTTATTTGGATATGCGCCGAGAGTCCTTAGTTTCACATGTTCATGTATCTACGTTGGTGGGTAATTCTATTATTGTGGACCGTGTGTATCGGTCGTGTGTGGTGACCATTGGGGGATTAGAGATGAGAGTTGATCTCTTATTGCTTCGTATGGTTGATTTCGACGTGATTCTGGGAATGGATTGGTTGTTCCCATGTCATGTTATTCTAGATTTTCACGCTAAGACTGTGATGTTGGCAATGCCGAGGTTACCTAAGATCGAGTGGAGATGTTCTCTGGACTATGTTCCCAGTAGGGTGATTTCATATCTGAAGGCCCAACGGATGTTTGGGAAGGGGTGCTGCATATTTGGCTTTTGTGAGGGATGTTGGTGCTGATACTCCTACCATTGATTGTGTTCCGGTAGTGCGAGACTTTCATGATGTGTTTCCTACAGACCTGTTGGGCATGCCACCCAACATGAAAATTGATTTTGGTATTGATTTGGTGCCGGGCACTCAGCCCATTTCTATTCCTCCGTATCGTATAGCACCAACAGAGTTAAAGGAATTGAAAGAGCAACTTCAGGAGTTTCTTGATAAGGGGTTCATTAGGCCTAGTGTGTCTCCTTGGGGTGCACCAGTTTTGTTTGTGAAGAAGAAGGATGGTACTATACGGATGTGCATTGACTATAGGCAGTTGAACAAAGTTACAATTAAGAACAAGTATCATTTGCCGCGCATTGATGACTTATTTGACCAGCTTTAGGGAGCTAGAGTGTTCTCTAAGATTGATTTGAGGTCTAGGTATCACCAGTTGAAGATTCGGGACTCGGATATTCTACAGACGGTATTCAGGACCCGCTATGGTCATTATGAGTTCCTTATGATGTCTTTTGGGCTGACCAATCCCCCAGCAACATTCATGCATCTGATGAACAGTGTATTCCAGCCATATCTTGATTCGTTTGTCATAGTATTTATTGATGATATCCTGGTGTACTCATGTAGCCAGGGGGAGCATGCACATTATCAGAGGATTATACTACATACGTTGAGGGAATAGAAGCTTTATGCCAAGTTCTCCAAGTATGAGTTTTGGCTCAGTTCGGTTGCGTCCTTGGGGAATGTAGTGTTCGGTGAGGGGAGTGAGGTGGATTCGAAGAAGATCGAGGCGGTTCAGAGTTGGCACAAACCGTCTTCAGCTACAGAGATTTGGAGTTTTCTCGGCTTGGCCAGATATTATCGTCGCTTCGTGGAGGGTTTCTCGTCCACTACAACACCTTTGACCAAGTTGACCCAGAAGGGTGCTCCATTCAGGTGGTCGGATGAGTGTGAGGAGAGATTTAAAAATCTCAAGACTGCCTTGACCACAACTCAAGTTCTAGTTTTCCCTTCGGATTTGGGTTCTTATACAATGTATTGTGATGCTTCTCAGATTGGTATTGGGGGTGTCTTGATGCAGGAGGGTAGAGTGATTTCTTATGTTTCACCCCAGTTGAAGCCTCATGAGAAGAACTACCCCGTTCATGATTTAGAGTTGGTAGCTGTCGTCCATGCATTGAAGATTTGGAGGCATTATCTCTATGGCGTGTCATGTGAGGTATTTACGTATCATCAGATCTTTCAACACTTGTTTAAGAAAAAGGATCCAAATTTGAGGGAGCGGAGATAGTTGGAGATACTAAAGGACTATGATATTACCATTTTGTATCATCCCGGGAAGGCCAATGTGGTGGTCGATGTCTTGAGTAGAAAGGCGGTGAGTATGGGTAGCCTTGCATTTATTCTAATTGAGAGACTGCTTGCATTAGATGTTCAGGCCTTGCTAAATCAGTCCATGAGGTTAGATGTTTTGGAACCTAGTCAGGTTCTAGCTTGTTTGGTTTCTCGGTCTTTCTTATATGATCGTATCAGAGAGCATCAATATGATGACCCCCATTTTCTTGTCCTTAAGGACGCAGTTCAGCACAGTGATGGCAAGGAGGTTTCTATTGGGGATGATGGGGTGTTGCAGATGCTGGGTCGGATTTGTGTGCCCAATGTGGATGGTCTACGTGAGTTGATTCTTGATGAGGCCCACAGTTTGCGGTATTCAATTCATTCGGGTGCCGCAAAGATGTATCAGGACTTGAGGCAGCACTGTTGGTGGAGGAGGATGAAGAAAGATATAAAGGGGTTTGTAGCTGGGTGTTTGGATTGTCAGCAGTGAAGTATGAGCATAAGAGGCCGGGCTGTTTTCTTCAGAGGCTTGAGATTCTTGAGTGGAAATGGGAGCGTATCACCATAGACTTCGTAGTTGGGCTTCCACGAACTTTGAAGACGTTTGATGCTATTTAGGTACTTGTGGACCGGTTGACGAAGTCCGCACATTTCATTCCAGCTGGGAGTACCTATTCTTCGGAGCGGTTGGCTGAGATCTATATCCGCGAGATTTTTTGCCTTCACAGTATGCTGGTGACCATCATTTCAGATCGGGGGACACAGTTCACATCGCTGTTTTGGAGAGCAATATAGTGAGAGTTAGGCACACGGGTCGAGTTGAGTACAACATTCCACCCTCAGAGGGACGGACAGCCCGACTGCACTATTCAGATATTGGAGGATATGCTACGTGCTTGCATCATGGATTTTGGGGGTTCTTGGGGATCAATTTCTGCCGCTTGCAGAGATCAACAACAGCTACCAATCGAGTATTTAGATGGCTTCATATGAGGCCCTGTATGAGAGGCAGTGTTGGTCTCTGGTCGGTTGGTTTGAGCCGGGTGAGGCTAGGCTATTTGGTACTGACTTGGTTCTGGATGCTTTGGAAAAAGTAAAGTTAATTCAGGATCGGCTTCATACGGCGCAGTCTAGACAGAAGAGTTATGTCGATCGGAAGGTTCGCAATGTTACCTACATAGTGGGGGAGAAGGTCATTTTGAGTATTGTAGCACCGTTTTCCATTTTATTGCTTATTCTATGCTCATTTGTTGATATGTGACTTACCAGGATGGTTGATTAGGTTCAAGGGATGTTTCGGATTGAATTGGGACACTTAGTCCCAAGGTTGGAAGCCTAAGTTGAAAGAGTTGACCGGATGTTGACTTATGTGTAAATGACTCCGGAATGGAGTTTTGATGGTTCCAATAGCTCTGTATGGTAATTTTGGACTTAAAACTGTGTCCATATATTGATTTGGAGGTCCGTAGATGATTTGGCTTAAATGAGCGAAAGTTGGAAAAGTTGAAGTTTGGAGAATTGAGAAGTTTGACTGAGAGTTAACTTTGTGGTTACCGGGCTCGGATTTTGACTCTGCAAGTTGCAATATATCCGTTGTTTCATTTATGACTTGTGTGGCAAATTTTGATTTCAATCGGAGTTGGTTTGATAGGTTTCAGCATCGATTGTAGAAGTTGGAAATGCATTAGTTTTATTAGGCTTGAATTGGGGTGCGATTCGTGCTTTTGATGTTGTTTGATGTGATTTGAGACCTTGAATACGTTTGTATCATTTTTTAGGACTTGTTGGTATATTTGGATGGGATCCCGGGGGCCTCGGATTGGAATCAGAGTGTATTTTGGACTTGTGTTATTGCTGATGTTTCAGGTCTCATTTCCTTATTCGCGATCGCGTGAGAAGGTTCGCGATTGTGAAGGCTTGTTTGGGTGACTGGAGGAGTTGGTCTATGCGATCGCGGGAATTGGTCTGCGATCGCGGAGCTTTGGTTGTTCATGCATCGTGAACGCGAGTGTTGGGTCGCATCCGCGAAGAAGGAAGGGGAGGCCTGGGAGTCTGCGATCACGTTGAGTTGAGATTCTGTGTATTGCGTTCGCGGCTGGTTTTCCGCGTTCATGTAGGTTTTTTTGAGGGAAGCAAATTTTTGTTCTTCACGATCGTGGCGGACTTTCCGCAATCGCGAAGAGGAACAACTGGGCAGATTTTAAAATTTCAAAAACGAGGGTTAGAGTATTATTTCACATTTAGACTTTGGGAGCTGGGATTGAGGCGATTCTTGAAGGGATATTCAAGGAATTGATTGGGGTAAGTGATTCTAACTCAAATTTGGTTAATATACATGAATCTATCATTGTTTTTACCATTTAATTAGTATTTTGGGTTGGAAAAATTGGGAAAAATTGTAGAAACTTCATAAACTATAATTTGAGGATTTGAAGGTCGAGTTGAGATTGGAATTAAGTAATTTTGGTATGGTTGGACTCGTTGTTGAATGCGTGTTCGGATTTTGTTAATTTTGTCTGATTCGGAGACGTGGGCCTGGAGTTGACGTTTTGACTTTTGTTAAAGAATCTAGCTTTATCGTATGGAATTAATTCCTATAACTTGTATTGATTGTATTACGTTGTTTGTGACTAGATGCGAGTCGTTCCGAGGCCGATTCACGAGGCAAGGGCTTGTTGGAGTAGGGATTTGCACGTTTTGAGGTAAGTAACACTTCTAAACTTAGTTCTTAGGGTATAAATCCCTGAACTACGTGTTATGTGGTTGGTGTTGAGGTGACGCACATGCTAGGTGACATGCGTGTGGGCGTGCACTGTAGTAATTGTGACTCGGTTGATTTTGTGGAACTGTGTAGTTATCTAATCTCGTTATTATTCATGTACTCTCCTTGTGTTAGAGAAATTGAGCTGTGATTCATGTTAGAAATCATCTTTAGGCTATATGCTGGTAGTGTTGGGACCCACAGAGGTTGTTTTTGTTGTTGAGTCATTTGCTTTAATTACAGTTATGTACTCAGTTGCATCCATCATTTGCATATCATATCTCAGTCTCTATAATCATTTATTGTACTTCATGTTATCATTGGTTAGGCTGATTGGCATAAGATTTGTGAGCCCGAGAAACTGGAGATATTTATGACTGAGTGAGGCTTGAGGACCGGAGTATGGGTGATACTAATGTGATTGGGTTGCGCACTGCAACAAGTTTTATTGATTCATGATGGGACCGGGTTGCATGCCGCAGCAGGTATTATTGATTCATGATGGGATCGAGTTGCATGCCGCAATATGTTTTATTAGCTCTTGGGCAGGATCCGCCATTCCGGAGTCTGACATACCAACAACGCAGGTACCATACAGTGCTTAGTGATTAAGTGTGATGAGTGAGAGTTGTGACAGATTGATTGAGTACTCTGAGATTTTGGGTTCGTGAGATTATCATTGTGATGCATTACATGTGACATGCAGATTTGATATGTAGATATAGAGATGTAACCTTCCTCATATCAGTCGCACTTGGCCCATTTTATCCGTGTTGAACTTAAACTGTTAAACTTGAAAGCATGTCTACATGTATGTACTGTGTACACACTGATAATGAGATTTCTATGAGTTATTACTGTCATCTTTCATGTCATATTTATACTGTTATAATCTAGAATTGGACTTTACCTATTTGAGCTCGTCACTGCTTTCAGCCCAAGGTTAGTCCTGTTACTTATTAAGTTGGGTCGGTTGTAATCATACTACACTCTGCACTTTATGTGCAGATCTAGGTACTTCTGAGCAAGGTGGTTCCTAGATTTGGAGCTTCATCTGCTTGGAGACTTTTGAGGTAGCTGCTTTGGCGTCCACAGACCTCAACTCTCCTTCCTTTCTATTTATTTAGCATTGTTCTATCTTTCTAGACAGTTGTATTAGTATTTTGACTGCGTTGTCATTTTAGTAACTAATGTACTAAGTGATACTCCAATTTTGGGTATTTTTGTATTGAGTCTCGATATTTCTTATCAGTTATTTAAGAGAATTTATCACTGTTAAATTTATTTCATCATGTTTTCAATTCACAATGCGTAGTTATTTGTGATTGTTGGCTTGCCAAGTTCTGTGGTAAGCGCCATCACGACATATCGAGTTTTGGGTCATGATAGATTTGGAAGAAGGATTCCTATTTTAGAAGCTTAAATGGCAAGAGTTGACCGGAGTTTGACTTTTGTGTAGACGACTCCAGAATGGTTCTTTGATGATTCCAATAGCTTCGTATGGTGATTTGGAACTTAGGCATATGTCCGGATTTGGATTTGGAGGTTCATAGGTCGATTTGATGCATTTTGGCGTAAGTTGGAAAGTTGAAGGTTTGGAAGGTTGAGAGATTTGACCGGGAGTTGACTTTGTTGATATCGAGTTCGGATTTTGTGGGGAGTTGGTATAGCCCCGTTGTGTCATTTGGTACTTGCATGCAAAATTTGACGTTATTTTGGGTTGATCTGATATGATTCAACGCGAGTTATTGAACTTGAAAGTTCAGAAGTTCATTAAGTACGACTTAAGGTGAGATTCATAGCTTTGATGTTGTTTGATGTGATTTGAGGCCTTGAGAAGGTCCACGTTATGATATGGAACTTGTTGGTATGTTCGGACGGGGTCCCGCGCGCCCTGAGTGTGTTTCAGATGGGCTACGGGCCATTTTCTCCTGTTTTGGATTGTTGATCTGATATCTGGTGCCTCCTTATTCGTGATCGCAAGTGTATTGTCCTGTTCGCAGAAGGTAAATTGGAGGTAGACAATATTTGTACTTCACATTCACGAGAATGTGACTGCGTTCTCATAGCTTGGAAGACTTTTGTCTTCCTATTCACATGATGTCCTATGCGATCGCGCTAAAGGTAAGGCGGGAAGGGGCATCAGGCAATTTCCCTTTGCGTTCGCGAGTACGCAAACGTGTTGGAGGGGATTTTCACGTGTTGGATTGGGGTGAGTGTTCTTGGCCCGGATTGGATTATATTTCATGATTCCATCTTTGTTTTTATCATTAAATTAGTGATTTGAATTGGAGAAATTGGGAGTTTTTTGTAAAAGTTTTCTAAAATGTAAAATGAGGATTTGAAGGCTGATTTGGTGGCAGAATTGGATAATTTTGGTATGGTTGGACTCGTATCAGAATCGGTGTTTGGATTTTATGAATTTTTTCGGGTTCCAAGGTGCGGGTTCGGGATTGTCTTTTTAGTTTTCATTATCGATCAAAGCTTTATTATCCATAATTGTTTCCTATGTCTTTATTAGCCGTCTGGAGGTTTGTTTCACACGAGAAGGTCATTTTAGAGTATTCATTTGGCTTCTTTGAGGTAAGTATCTTGCCTAACTTTGTGTGAGGGAACTACCCCTTAGGATTTGAGTTGGTCGTGCTATTTATGTTATGTGAAAGCCATGTACGCGAGGTGACGAGTACGTACTCGGGCTTATATGTGGAAATTGACCAGTTTAGACTCTTAGGCTTCTTTCATGTATTTATTTGGAATTGTTAGCACATGTTATATCTTTTATTTGTCATTTTTACTACATGCTTTATTTGAAGTTGTCGTTACATGTCACATCTTTTTATTTGCCAAGTTTACTCTTATATGCTTTATTTTAAGTTGTTACCTCTTTTACCATTATGCGACTTCTTTTATTGTTGAGTTATTCTTAATTGAAATTGTTGTTACATGATATTCTTTTGTTTTCGGGTTACTCTCATGCATTTAGATGCAGTTGCTAGTTCGTGCCATCTCTTTCATTGTTAGCCTATTTCATACACCAGAATTCGAAGTTTACCATTTCATGGAAATACCTTCATTATCGAGTTTATCCTTATGCAATTAATTGAAGTTGAAATTATTGGAGGTCATTAATCTATTTTAATTAAAGTTGGGTTTAAAGGGGGTGTTGTTCATAGTTGAGTTACTTTCCCGTTCATTTTGTTGTTGTTGAGATTCTATACACATTGTGTTTGAGCTGTTGGCTATTTGTTGTGGAAGTATTGAAATTGTTGGTTCATTTGGAAATGTTGTAACCTATGGGAACTTGTGGTACGAGTTGATCTGTCGTGTTGTTGTGATGTTAGCACATGTGAATTGTTGTGTGGATTGGTTATTGTTATGCAGAGCATAAGGGTGGCATCTCACTGTTGTTGTTATGTGGGGCATAAGGGTGGCATCTCACTGTTGTTGATTATGCGGAGTGATACGAGTGGCTATTGTGTTATTGTCCGGGCGGAGCGATAAGGGTGGCTATTACGCGAGGTGATAGGGGTGGCTAATGAATGGCTAATGATATTGTCAAGGTAGAGTGATACAGGTAGCTATTGGAGAGATAAGGGTGGCAACGTCAGGGATGATGGGTGATGGCCAGAGGGCATTTTGTTGGTGATATTCGTGTGATGGTGTGTTTTTCCTTGTATATGTTATACACCTTATGTGACTTGTTGTGTTGCTTCAATGAGATACTCGATGTCTTTGATATTACTTGTTGACTTAGGCTGTAATAGTATACTCGCACAAGGATACACCATAGCATGCCACTTATACTAGTTCAGGAGTATGAAACTTGACATTTATTAATCTTGCCCATGTGTTCTTGTATTATCTCCTTTCATTGTGATACTGAGCCTGTGACCATTATGGGCGGATTGTGGTATTGAGCCTGTGACCATGCCGGGCGGATTGTGAGTGTGAGCCTGTGATCATGCCGGGCAGATTGAGATATCGGCACGTGAGTTGTCAATGTGGTAGTGATTAAAAATGTGGGCACAACATGCCGTGAGCATATGATTTGTGGTTGAGACTCGGGACTTGTGATTATGAGATGAGGTATCTCGGAGTAATTCATTGTGAGACCTATGTTGGAATGGCTTGCTTGTTGGTTGACATTTGTTTCCCTTATATGTTCTCGTCGGTACCTTAACGGTGTTCTTGTTACTTTAATGTTTAAATCATATGTTTAATCTTGTTGCTATTTACCGATTCCTGCTTTCATTTTTAGCTTTATACTTTTATACTGCACAAGTTATTTTGACCAGTAGGTGTCTTGACTTGTACCTCATCACTACTTCACCGAGATTAATCTTGATACTTATTGGGTGCCGACCGTGGTATACTCATACTATACATTTGCACATTTTTGTGCAGATCCAGGTATTGGAGATATCGGACTCATGCAGAGTTAGCTTATTGATCGCGAGGATTCAAGGTAGATCTGCTTGGTCGTCAGAGTCCCTTGGAGTCCTTTCCTTTCATTGCACTGTCAGCTTGTTATTTGAACAGTATTGTATTTCTAGCTTTGATATCTTTCCATGTATTTAGCTAGGGTTCATGACTCTATATTACCTAGTCTTGGGAGGATGTTATGATTATTGCCGCATAGGTTTATTTCACTTTTGTTTCGATATTCATATTAAACTCTTTTTTAAATTAGCATTGTTAAACTGCTTAATTGTTGTAAGTACTCGGTTTACCTAGTCTTAGAGACTAGGTTCCATCACGACGTCTATGGCAAGATTTTGGGTCATGACAAGTTGGTATCAGAACTCTAGGTTCATAGGTTCTACGAGTCACGAGCAAGCTGTAGGAACCATGGGTAACTGATGCACCACGATGAACCGAACGAGCCATCTGAACAGGCCTATAAGGACAACCCGTGTAGTGATGGGACTGTCCTCCAGAAAAAACACCGCTAAAACCACCTGAATTACGAGGCCTATTGGCCTCCCTCTCCTTGCGCTCCTGACTGCGAACCTAGTTTAGACACCTAACAATATCAACAACCTCGTCGAACCTATCACCTTATACAATCTCCCGAGTCATGATGAAACGTAGTCTATAGTTGAGGCCATCAATGAATCTCCTGATCCTATCCCTCTCTGTGGGAAATAACCATATCGCGTGACGAGCCAACTTTGAAAATCTCATCTCACACTGGATCACTGACATACCCCCCTGGCGTAGCTTCTCAAACTGCCTACGCAACGCCTCCCTACGGGTCTGTGGAACAAACTTCTCTAAGAAGAGAACTGAGAACTCATGCCACGTAAGTGGTGAAGCACCGGTTGGCCTGCTAAACTCATGGGCCTCCCACTATCTGAAGGCTATCCTCGATAGCTGAAATATAGTAAATGAGACTCCACTAGTCTCCAGAATGCCCGCCGTGCAAAGGATCCGATGGCATCTGTCTAAGAAATCCTGAGCATCCTCTGACTCAACCCCACTGAAAGCTGGAGGCCTAAGCTTCCCAAACTGCTCTAGCCTCTTCTGCTCCTCGTCACTCATAGGTGGACCCACCTGGGCCTGAGCAACTACAGACGATTGGGCTGGTAGTACCCCCGGTGTCTGGAGCTCCTGAACCACCTGCTCTGGAGTATGGGCGACAAGAGTCTGAGCACCTCCCCCGTCCTGAGAAGTGGCTGGTGCAGCATGAGCTAAAACCGCATGAGCAAGGCTAGTGGATACAGTCAATATCTGGGCCAAAGCCTCCTAAAGGCCTGTAATCACAATGGGCTTAGCTGGTGCCTGAGCTGGTCCCACCTGCTCAACCACATCTGGTATCTGCTCCTGAGCTGGGGCAATTGGTAGCTCCACAAGTGCTGCTCTAGCTATTGTACGGGCTGCACATCGTCCTCTACCGTGGCCCCAGCCTCGCGCAGCCCTAGCTGGTGGTACTAGTGGTCGTCCGCCCTATCCAATCGCATGTGTCCTCACTATCTATGATAGAATAGAATAATAGAAGTTTAGTTTTTGGAATCAACAAATCTGTACGACAAGAATACAAGAAAGTGAAGTTTCCTAATGGATCGGTAGCCTATCGAAGATAAGTACAGACGTCTTCGTACCGATCCGCAAGACTCTACTAAACCTTCTCATGACTCGTAATACCTATGAAGATAGGGCTCTAATACCAACTTGTCACGACCCAAAATCCCTACCCGTCGTGGTGGCGCCTAGCACACCAACTAGGCAAGCCGAAACATGATAACGAAGGCAAACTGAATAATGAAATTTATAGAAATAGCATAAGTCTGAAGTCTTAGTACAATATAACTGCTAATACAAAGTAAATCCCTAGAAAATGGTGAATACAGAGTCATGGGCTTCTACAACATAATACAAGTCTGAAATTGAACAATAAATACACTATTTGAACTGTACCAACAATATGAAAGGAAAATACAAGTCAAACTACGACCAAGGATGCAGCTCTACCTCGCCTATAGCAGATAGTCCAACAAGAAAGCGTACTGCTGATAACTGGTCCCCACACCTAGATTTGCACAATTAAGTGATCCGACCCAATGTACTCTATAAGTATTGTAAATAAACACGGCGAGGTAATACAAACACAAATTATTAAATGATGCTAGCTATCACTTATGTAGTTTCATCCTTTAAACTAGTACAGAACAACAATGGAATCAAATCATAAAGTTCAGTAAGAGAAAATCGGTGTGTGTATGTGTATAGTTTCTCAAATGCCCTGCTCAGTCAATACTCGACATATATAGATGATATCTAGTTAAATCAGATAAATGATCAAGGAAATTGCAAGTAAAGATGAAATGCAAAATCCAAACATACACTAGTCAGATTTCCTCAATTCTTCCATATCCGTACCAAACCACTGATCACTTTCCTCAGTAACTGTGTGTACACCATCAAGAGAGAAACATGAGAGGGTGACCCTAGGAGGATGGATCCATATCTATACGTAAGCACGGTTAATTCCACGTGCTTCCAACCCGGTGTGGTCACAGGCTCAATATCATAATCCGCCCGGCATGGTCAGAGGCATAACAATACAATTCGCCCGTCATGGTACATGCATAACAACACAATCTGCCCAGTGTGGTCACAGGCGTAGCAACACAAGCTGTCCAGCATGGTCACAGGCACAACAACACAATTTGCCTAGTGTGGTCATAGGCACCTAGTCCAATCATGTCATACAGGAGCAAATAAACAAGTATACATGTATGAAATGAATGAATAACAAATCTCATGCTCCTGGACTGGTATAAACGACATGCTAAAGTGTAGGCATGTGCAAAGAGTACTATCAAAGCTCAAACAGGCAATTTTGTCAGAGAATAACATTTATCAGTTCATTCAGGGATTAAATCCCTATGTAGCCTCAAACATGGCTCAAATAATAGTTATTTTCCCCAATTTCCATCCATAACAACATATATATGCAGCCTTAAAACAATCCAACAAAAGATAACAACATCTCTTCTCCTTTTAAGTTATATCTTGTAATATTTCACTCCAACACCACAACCAACATGTAATTAACCTTAAACACAACCAAAAGGATGTTAAAAATACTTTAGGCAGTAGATGCAATCCGAACCCTAAGCTTAACTTAGCTCACCATCATCCTTATTCACATCACCACACCATAGAGTTGTTATTCTTCACCTTTGGCTAACTTTGATGTTGGATTATGGTCTATTATTTTTAATTTGTTTGGAGACTTGGGGGAACTGTTTGGGAGGGTTTGGAGAGTGTGATTATGGAAGGTGGTCGAAAACTTAGCAAAGCTCATCCCAAAAACGAGATAAAAATAGGTGAAGGTTAGGGGCTACCCGCGCAGGCTCGCTAAAACGTGAATATCTCTCTACTCCAATGTCGTATTGACGAACAATTTAGTTTTTTGGAAACTACACTCGTAGAGATTAAATTTAGTGGATGGATCACCCTGTAACACTAAGTATATTGAGAGAAAATCTCAGTGACATTAGACCCAAATTTCAGTAAGATTATGAACGTATCTTGCAACAACTTTTATTGACTTTTGTCTTACAACTTGTTTAACTTCAAAACTTAACATACGATTATTATATGATTCAATTACCTTAAAAATTACCTCCTTATCATATTAAGCACTCCTAGTTTTACCCCAAAAGCACGAGTTATAACATCTTTGATTCGTTTAGCCTCCAACCCTCACAATACTTACGTAACATATGTGTTAACTCATCATTTTGTAAATGTCCTTAAACTCTCCAGCCTATATTGATTCACTTAAAATGCATTCCAACATGAAAGTACTCATATAACATACTTGGTCACACTACTAGGAGAGTGATTTCTTTTCTGAAGGCTTAACGAATGGTTAAGAAGGGGTGTTTGGCATTTCTTCACTTTGTGAGAGATGTTAGTGCGGAGACTCTACTATTGAGTCAGTTCTAGGTGAGGGAGTTTCCAGATGTGTTTCCTATAGATTTACCAGGCATGCTACCCCATAGGAATATTGATTTTGGTATTGATGTAGTTTCAGGCACTCAACCCATATCTATTCCACCATATCGTATGGCTCTAGTAGAGTTGAAGGAGTTGAAGGAACAATTATAGGAATTGCTAGATAAGAGTTTCAGCAGGCCGAGTGTTTCACCATGAGGTGTGCCGATATAATTTGTGAAGAAGAAAGATGGTTCTATAAGAACGTGTATTGACTATAGGCAAATGAATAAGGTTACCATAAATAACAAGTATCCACTGCCCCACATTGATGATTTATTCATTAAGCTTCATGGTGCTAGGGTGTTCTCAAATATTGAATTGAGAACATGGTACCATCAGTTGAAGATTAGGGCTTTGCACATTCCTAGGACGTCTTTCAAGACCCGTTATGGGCATTATGAGTTTTGGTGATGTCTTTTGGATAGACTAATGCCCCATCAACTTTCATGCATTTGATGAATAGTATGTTCCAGACTTAATTGGATTCCATCATTATTGTGCTCATATATCTTGGTGTATTCCCGTAGTAGGGAGAAGCACGAGCAACATTCGAGGATTGTGCTTCATATTTTAAGGGAGAAGAAAGTTTATGCTAAGTTATCCAAGTGTGAGTTTTGATTGGATTCAGTGGCATTCTTGGGCCATGTGGTGTCTAATGATGGGATCAAGGTGCGTCTAAAGAAGATTGAGGTAGTTCAGAGTTGGCCCAGACTTTCCACCGCCACTGAGATTAGGAGTTTCATAGGGTTGTCTAGTTACTACCATTGGTTTATGGAAAGATTTTCATCTATATTAGCTCCAAGGATGCTTATTTAGATGGTCAGACGAGTGTGAGGAGAGCTTTCAGAAGCTCAAGACTGCTCTAACTATGGCGCAAGTCCCTCATGATCGGGGATGTATACTGTTTGTTTCCATGCTTCGTGTATTGGTCTGGTTGTGTGTTGATGCAGGACGGTAGAATAATTTCCTATGCGTTGCGCTAGTTGAAGCCCCATGAGGAAAATTACCCAGTCTATGATTTAGAGTTGGCAGTAATTGTGCACACACTCGAGATATGGAGGCATTACTTATGTGGCGTGTCTTGTGGGGTTTACACTGATCACCGGAGTCTTCAGCATTTGTTTAAATGGAAGGACCAAAATTTGAGGCAGTAGAGGTGGTTGGAGTTGTTAATGGATTATGATATGACTGTTTTGTATCATCTGGGGAAGGCTAATGTGGTAGCAAATTCCTTTAGTAGAAAGGTAGAGAGTATGGGGAGTTTGGCATTTATTCCAGCTGTGGGGAGGCCCTTGGCTATGGTGTTCAGACATTGGCCAATAGATTGGTGAAATTGGATATTTTTGAGCTTACTAGATTTCTTTCTTGTGTTGTTGCGTTGTCATCCTTCTTTGAGCTCATCAAGGCTCACAAGTATGATGATCCCTATTTTCTTATCCTTAGGGACACGGTGCACTGAGGTAGTGCTAAAGAGATGACTAATGTTGATGATGGTGTATTGCGACTGTAGGGTCGGATTTGTTATCCTAATTTTGATGACTTGAGAGAGTTGATTATTAATAAGGCTTACGGTTCGAGGTATTCTATTCACCCACGTGCTACAAAAATGTATTGTGATATGAAGTAGCATTATTGGTGGAGAAAAATAAAGAAGGACTTTGTTGGGCATGTTTCTCGGTGTTTAAATTGTCAACAGGTCAAGTATGAGTATCAGAGACCATGTGGTTTTCTTCAGAAGATTGATATATCGGAGTGAAAGTAGGAATGCATTACTATGGACTTTGTGGTAGGGTTTTCACAGACCTTGAGGAAGTTTGATTCCATTTGTGTCATTGTGGACCGGTTGACCAAATTGGCGCATTTCATTCCGGTTATGACTTCCTACACTTAAGACAACCTGGCTTAGATCTACATCAAAGAGATTGCACGCTTGCTCGCTTGCATGGTGTACCTGTTTCTATCATCTCGGATTGCGACACTTAGTTTATATCGCACTTTTGGAGAGCGGTTCAACGTGAGTTGGGCACGTATATGGAGTTGAGTACTACATTTCATACTTAGACGGATGGGAAGTCCGAGTGGACCATGCAGATCTTGGAGGATATGTTGAGGGCTTGAGTTATTGATTATCGGGGTCACTGGGATTAGATTCTACCTTTACCAGAGTTTGCCAATAATAATAGCTACCATCTAGCATCCAGATGGCTCCATATCAGGCATTATACGGGAGGGGAGGTCATTCTTCGGTTGGAGTTTGATCCCGTTGGGACTATATAATTGGGAACAGATTTGGTTCGATATGCTTTGGAGAAAGTGAAATTGATTCAGGAGAGGCTTCATACTGCTCAGTCCACACAGAAGAGTTATGCTGATAGGAAGGTTCGTGATGTGGCATTCATAGAGGGAGAGAGGGTTCTTCTTAGAGTATTGTCTGTAAAGGGCGTGATGAGGTTCGGAAAGACGGGCAAGTTGAGTCCTCGGTACGTTGGTCCATTAGAGATTTTTGAGAGAGTGGATGAGGTGGTTTATAGGCTTACTTTTCCACCCAGCTTAACGGGAGTTCATTTAGTTTTCATGTTTCCATACTTCGGAAGTATCATGAAGATCAATCACATGTGTTGGATTTCAATTCAGTGCAGTTGGATGAGAATTTGGCTTAAAGAAGAGCCGACGGACATTTTTGATAGGCAGGTTCGGAAGCTAAGGTTGAAGGATATTACATCAATAAAGGTTCAGCGGAGAGGTCAACCGGTCGGGGAAGTGACTTAGGAGACCAAGCATGATATGCAAAGTAGATATCCTCATCTCTTTGGCTTTTCAGGCATGATACTAAATTCGGTTGAGGATGAATGTTTGTTTAAGAGGGGTAAAATGTAACGACCCAACCGATCAATTGGTATATTTGAGCACCCACTTCCCCTATTTGATTCTTCCCGTATGTGTATTGTTGTTTGATGACTTAGAGGGTTGGTTAGCTTGGTTTTGTCAAGGTTTAGGAGTTATTGGAGACACTTAGTCTCATTTTAGAAGTTTAAGTTGTAAGAGTTGACCAAGGCTTGACTTTAGAGTAGACGACCTCGGATTAGTGATTTGAAAGTTCTAGTAGGTTCTTATGGTGATTTTGCACTTAGGCGTGAGTCCGGATTTGTATTTGGAGGTTCCTAGGATGTTTTGATTCTATTTGTCGAACGTTGACAATTTAAAGGTTTGGGGAGTTCATAGGTTTGACCGGATGTTGACTTTGATGATATCGGATTTGGATTATTGTTCTGGAACTTGAAATAGGTTTGTTTTGTCATTTGAAACATATATAATTCGGACTGGGTCGGATTGAATCAGACGCCTGGTTTGAAATTTGAAAGTTCTTGAACTTAAGAAAAGTTTGAATAGTATTTTTATCTTTCATTCGTTGATGTGATGTTATCTCTTTGGTAGGCTCGGGTAGTGTTTATGAACTTGTTGGTATGATTGGACGGGGTCCTGGGGGGCTCGAAGGTGTTTCAGATGGGTTTCAGATCATTTTGGTGTTTGATGGCAGGTCTAGTGCTAGTGTGTCGCACCTAGGAAGTTTTGGTACACATGTGTGATGTTGCACCTGCGGAAGGAGAGGCGCAGATGTAAGCTTGAGATGGGAATAGGAGGGCCGCTTTTGTGAGGGTTAGAGCGCAAAACTGAATGCGTAGAAGTGATAGTTGGGGTGCACTACAGCATCACAGAAGCGAAACTTTCAACGCAGGTGCGAGTGGTCGGTTATTTAAGTGAACTCATGGATGCATAGTTGTGACTGCAAAAACAGCATAGCAGAAGCAACCAAGTGGTCCGCAGATGCACAAATCGTTGGGCAGACTAATGTTTCCAGGGTTTAGCTTATTTTTCATTATTTGGAGTTTTGGAGCTCGGCTACAGGCGATTTGTGGGGAGATTTTTATAACTACTTTGTGGGTTCTTCTCACTTGGGTTTGACTATTTATCTTGAATTCCCGTGGACTTACGCACTTTAATCATGAAATTTTGGAGGAAAACTTAGGGTTTTAGCCTGCAAAAGAGAGTGAAAATTGAGGAATTGAGGGTCGATTTGGACTTGGTTTGTGAATCTAATATTGTATTTGGATTGGGGTTATGGGTAGTCGAGATCTACCCTTTGGCTCGGGTTTTGACTATGTGAGCTCGGGTTGTCTTTTATTGACTTTTTGAGAATTGAGTAAAGATTGACGCTTTATTGTTTGGAATTGATTCGAACTGTTCGGAGGCCGATTTGCGAGGGAAGGCATTTTTGCGGTATTGATCTTGCTCGGTTGAGGTAAGTATCTTGCCTAGATTTGGCTTGAGGTACTAGTTGTTTGAAATGTTGATGTTGGATACGTGTTGGGGGTTGCGTACATATGAGGGGTTGAGCCTATCTGCATACACCGGGTTTATCCATGTTCGGGGTAGTCTTTAGGCTATATTATGCCTTGTTGTGAATAATTATGATTCTTGCTACCATGCTCTACATCTTGTACGACTATGTGACATGGTGAATCAAGATAGAGATTATATGTAGGTTTGTTCCTCCTGTTTGAACATGATACTCATTGTTATGTGGCGTATCCGCCTAATCTGAGTTGTAGTCATACACTTCGCACATACATACACCTTAGCATGCTATTTTATCAATCCAGGAGTATGCAATTTGATACCCATTGACTTTATACTTGTATTCTTGTATATACTTTCTGTGTTATGGTCTGGTTTAACGGCACGTGATTTGTCCGTACGGGTTGAGTTAATTGTGGCACGTGAGTTGTCAACGTGGGTTGAGTTAATTGTGGCACATGAGTTGTTCATGTTGTTGTGGCACGTGAATTGTCCGTGAACGTGTAGATAAGGATCCACCCCCCCTAGGGTCGTCCTCTCATGTTTCTCCTTGATGACACACACGCGATTATGGAAAACTGATTAGTGTTGGGTTTTGTGTATCTCCTCTATATGCAAATTCCTTGGATGTATACATGATTTTACTGTATATCTCCTCTATATGTTAGTTTCGGAATTATATACATGCCCTTTTACGCATATCTTCTCTATATATTGCTTTAGATGATGAAATGATATAGTATGTATCTTATCTATATGTCTCTCTCTGTGTAGCTTGACTTGTCTATTTTTGTCTATTTTTGCAAATCGTTTTGATGCTAGTGCATATCTTCTCCGTTTCACTGTTGGTCTTATTTGTATTTCATACGTAGATTCCAATATTGCTGCTATGTATATATGTATTCATGAATTGTACATATTTGACATGTGAGTATATTTGGTGATTCTCGCCACTACCTCTCCGAGGTTAGTCAATGTACTTAATGAGTGCATGGAGTCAGTTGTACTCATATTACACTCTGTACTTAATTGCGCAGATTTGGGACTTGGGCCTAGTTGAGCTTTTTAGAGATTGTTTCTACTACTGTGGAGACTCAGGTAGAGCTACATCCTAATTGCAGTCCATGGTGTCTCCTTCTATCATTTTCATTATTGTAATTGATTCAGACAGTGCATCGTATTTTTAGACTTGTACATATATGTTAGAGCTAATGACTTAGTATTACCGGTTTTGGGGGTATTCTTGTAATGTTTTGGTATATTTATGCTTGTTCGACTTTCGAACTCCTTTATTCTGTCTTTGCTATGAATATTCTGTAAATGATTATGTGATTTTAGGTCGTTACAATGCTTTGGAAAGGGCAACTAACTGAGGAGGTTACTTGGGAGTCTGAGTCATATATGAGGAGTAGGCATCCACATCTCTTTTTCCAAATCAGGTATATTTCTATGTCCATTCGAGGATGAACATTTCTTATATAAGTGGAGAATCTAACAACCCGATAATATTTCGAATTCTAGCTTTCTGTTTCATGATTTGAGGTCTTGAATAGCTTCATTTGATATTTTATGACTTATGTACATGGTTTGTTTCGATTTTTAGAAAGTTTAGATCTGTTTTGGAAGATAAATTCTAATTCTAGAGTCATAATGTTGTTGGAGTTTACTACCGTCAACATTCTTGATAAACGACCTCAGATCGGTATTTTGACGATTCTGATTGGTTCATATGAGATTTGGACTAGTATGTATATTTGTTTGGGTCCCGAATGACCCGAGACCGTTTCGGCATTCCTAGTTGAAAGTTGGAAAATTGGAACTTATGAACTTTTAATTTCTTTGGTTTGATGGTTGATTCTTGATTTTTGATATTATTTGGATGTTTTGAGCTTTCGAACAAATTTATGTTAGCTATATAGACTTGTTGGGTTTAGTGGACAGGGTCATAAGGGGCTCGGGAGAGGTTTGGATTGGATTTGGAATATTTTGCATGTATGTTACAATTGTTTGGTGCCACTATTGTCGCATTTGCAATGTCAGGTGCGCAAATGGGAAGCTTGCATTTGCGAATGTCAGCTCGCATTTGCGAAAGAGAGGGGAGAGCTCATGCGGTATCATCTATGAGATGTTGTATACGCAAATGCGAGGCCGCATTTGTGAATGTTAGCTTGAATTTGCGAGGATCGTAGCTAAGGAGGGTGGTCGCATTTGTAAGGAATTGGCTGTAATTGCGATGGTCGCATTTGCGAGAGCCAAGTCGCATTTACGATCTCTGCACCGATGTTTGTTCTCATTTGTGGGTCAAGTTATCGCTTTTGCGATGTCATATTTGCGATGGAGTTTTTGCATTTGCAACATGTGCAACTGGGAGTATGAGGGGTTTCGTGATTGGTTGTTTCTTCTCCATGTTTTAGACCAAGACTTTGAATAGAGGCGATTTTTGAAGAGTTTTTTAATCCCAACTTTGAAGGTTAGTAATTTTAGCTTAGTTTTTATAAATTTCCATGATTCTCCATAGACTTCATCGTTAAATCTAGGATTCCAAATTGTAGAAATTAGGGTTTTAGGGTAAAATTTAAGAGAGTTAATTGGGAGATTTAGACCTCAATTTGAGGTCGGACCTTGAAATAAAACACGTATTTGGACTCAGGGAAGAATGAATAATTGGGATTTGGTTTTGATTTCGAGTTTCAACCATGTGAGCCCGGTTGAATTTTCTAAATTAGGTGATGATCAAACCTTTTAGTACTATGAAGGTTCCTAAATCTTGTGATGGATTATTTAAGTATTATTTGATTAGATTCGAGTTGTTTCGAAGCTTATTCTAAAGGGAAAGCAGTATTGGAGAGTTTATTTATTTCGAAAAGAGGTAAATATCTTGGTTAACCTTGATTTGAGAAAATTAGGTTGTACTTGGGTTTATTTTCTATGTGTTAAGTGCATTGAGGGTGGCGTATATGCATGGTGACTAGTGTATATGCGTTTGCAATGGTCTAAGCTTGCGCGTAGAATAGCCTTATTCATGTCATATGTTCTTCATATATTATTCTCCTATGCTTTAATAGTTCATGAAACTAATTGATCATTCACATACATATTAGTAACTGTGTTAATATTGAGATATTTGGACAATCGGTGGTTCTTGAAATTATGGCTCGCTTATTTATGCAAAAGTTATGATTATCTCTCACGTGGTATATTATGCCTAATCACTCTTTTTGATGTTATTTATACTTCCTGCCTTACTTGGTACTGTCTTATATATGCTTGGTGAAGAAGAGTGGATTGCACGAAGGATGTTTCCATGCTTGTGAGGAAGAGTGAATTATGCAGAAGGGTATTTTCGTGCTTTTTGACATTATTATTTTTTGCACGACAAGTGTTTTCGTGCTTGGCGAGGAAGAGTGATATGCATATATATGTATGAAGGATGTTACCATGCTGGTGAGGATGAGATGTAAATGCGCTAAGGGTATTGTCATGCTAGATGATATGTTATCTTTAACGCATTCCTTTTGTTATGCGAATTTGTGGATTTGGCTATGTTGTTTCACAGAGATTGTTTCATCCTCTTAGATTTGAGTTGTTAAGAAAGGTTTGGTTGTGCTATTTGAGAAACATGATCGTTATTCCTTTTAGTAGATCATTTTATTATTTCGTGTATTTCTTCTTATAATTTCTCTTGCTATTTATCTTATTTATTAACTGTACAAGTTTTTATAGTATGTGTCTTGTCTTAATCTCGTCACTACAAGCTAGGCTCGACACTTACTGAGTATATTTAGTCGGTTGTACTCTATCAGGACCCAAATCTCAACATGTCGTGATGGTGCTTGTCACAGTACTAGGCAAGCCGACAATCACAAATAACTACGTATTTTAAATTGAAAACATGATGTAATAAGTTTAATAGTGAAAAGTCACATAAATAACCGATAATAATAACTGTGACTCAAATACAAAATCCCAAAAAATCTGGGTGTCACTGAGTACATGAGCTAATAAGTATTAACACAGTCTAAATCTCTAATACAATTGTTTGAAAAATAGAATAGTACAAAATAAAAATTAAAAAAAAGGAGAGTCGAGGTCTGCGAGCATCAAAATATCTACCTCAAATATATCCTAGCAGATACTGCTCCGAGTCTAGCAACCACCGGGTCCAAATGTACCTGGATATGCACACGAAGTGCAGAGTGTAGTATGAGTACAAATGACCCAATGTACTCAATAAGTAGCAGGACTAACCTTGGGCTGAAAGAAGCGACAAGCTCAGTAAGGTACAGTCCAAATCCAGATAATAATAGTACAAGTATAACAGGAAAATGACAGTAATACTCAGAGACATCTCATAATCAGTTTATACACAGTACAGAAATGTAGCCATGCTTTCAAATTCAACAATTAAGCTCAATACCGGTAAAATATGCCAAGTGTAGCTTGCATGAGGAATGGTACATCTCTATATCTACATAAACAACTATGCATGTCAAATGCAATGCATCACAATGATACTCCCACGTACTCACGCTCTTAGAGTACTCAATCTGACTGTCTCAACTCTCACTCATCACACTCAATCACTCAGCATTGTACAGTACCTGCACTCACTGCTGGTATGTCAGACTCCGAAGGGGCAGATCCTGCCCAAGCACTAATAAAAACCTATTGTGGCGTGGAACCCGATCCCATCATGAATCAACAAAACCTGTTGAAGCGTGCAGCCTGATCTCGTCACGAATCAATATAACCCGCTTCCGCGTGCAGCTTGATCCGATGATGAATCACTCACAATCTGGCCCTCAGGCCCCAACTCAGTCATCAATGTCTCCAGTCTCTCGGACTCACAAATCTCATGCCAATCAGCCCAAATAATGATAACATGATGTAATAATAAATAACAACAGATAACAAGATATGATATGCAAATGATGAATGTGACTGAGTATAAAATTGCAGTTTAAGCAAATAATTCAACAGCAGAAATTACCTCAGCGGGTTCCAACGGAATAAGTATATAGCCTAAACATGATTTCTATCATGGATTGCAGCTTAATTACTCTTACACATAGGGATTACATGAATAGAAATAAGGTTTGATAACTACACGGAATCAACCAAGTCACATTTACTAAGGTGCATACCCACACGCCCATCACCTAGCTTGTGCGTCACCTCAACACCATCCACATAACACGAAATCCAGGGATTCATACCCCTAGTATCAAGTTTAGAATTGTTACTTACCTTAAACCGCGTAAATCCCTACTCCAACAAGCCCTTGCCTCGTGAATCGGCCTTCGAACGACTTGAATCTACCCACAAAAGTCATAATACAATCAATACAAGCTATAGGAATCGATTCCGTACGATAAATCAAAGTTCTTTAACCAAAGTCAAAAAGTCAACCTCGGGCCCACGTGTCGAAATCTGAAAAAATTTATAAAATCTGAACACCCATTAAATAACGAGTCCAACCATACCAAAATCATCTAATTCCGACCTCAAATCGCCTTTCAAATCCTCAAAATATAGTTTATGAAGTTTCTACAATTTTCTCCAATTTTCCAACCCAAAACACTAATTAAATGTAAAAACAATGATAGATTCATATATATTAACCAAATGAGTTAGAATCACTTACCCCAATCTGAAAATCCCTTCATGAATCGCCCAAAACCGAGGTCTTCAACTCAAAATATGAAATAATAACTCTAACCCTCGATTTGGGTTTTTAAATCTACTGCCCAGATGTCCTTCTTCGCGAACGCAGAAACTGCCCCGCGTTCGCGAAGCACAACAACTCAACTGCCCAAAATCCTCTTACGCGAACGCAATGACCAATGAACCCATGCCTACGCGATTGCAAACCATCAACCGCGAATGCAAAGGCTTAGAAGCCTGGTGCCCCACATGCCTCATCCTACTACGCGAACGCGATCCACCTCTGGCGATCGCGATGCACAAACTCCCTATACCTTCACGAATGCGAAGAACAAACTTCACCAGCCACCCAGATACACTTCGCAAACGCGAGACCTTTCTCGCGAATGCGTATAAGAAAACTAGACACCAAAAATTTTGCAGCTCTACAAGGCCAAACTCAATCCGCAATAAATCTGAAACTCACGCGAGGCCCCCGGGACTCCATCCAAACATACCAACACATCCTAAAACATCATGCAAACTTAGTCGAATCCTCAAATCAAATCAAACAACTTGGAAAACACAAATCACACCCCAATTCAATCCTAATGAACTATTGAGCTTCCAACTTCTAAAACCAATGCGAAACACACCAAATCAACTCAGATTGACCTCCAATTTTGCTTACAAATCATAAATGATACAAGGGACATATTCCAACTTCCCGAACCAAAATGTGAGCCTGGTAACAACAAAATCAACTCTCGATCAAACTTCTCAACTCTCAAAACTTCAACTTTTCCAACTTTCGCCAAGTCAAGCCAAAATCATTTACGGACCTCCAAATTAATATCTGGACACACTCCTTTGTCCAAAATCACCATATGGAGCTATCAGAACCATCAAAACTCCATTTCGGACTCATTTACATACAGGTCAATATCCGGTCAACTTTTTCAACTTAGGCTTCCAACCTTGGGACTAAGTATCCCAATTCATTCCGAAACATCCCCGAAACTAAACCAACCACCCCGGCAATTCACATAACAACAAAAGAACTTAAAATAAGGGATAAATGAGGGAATAGGGCTACAATACTCAAAACAACCAGCCGGATCGTTACATACTCATACTATACTTTTATATTTCTTGTGCAGATCCATGTATTAGTACTAGAAGAGTCCCGAGAGGTACTTAGTTATTGACATTTCAGACTTGAGGTAAAGCTTCATATTCGTTCGACGTCCTTGAAGTCACCCCAATTTCCTCCATTACTATTTATTAGAGTCAAAAAGTGTTGTATTTATTTCAGACAATGTATTCAGCACTCTGTACATCTCATGTACTAAGTGACATCAGTCTTAGAAATTTATATAGATATATGTGATTGTTTTAGACTTATTATGTTGATTTAAGAGCATTCACTCTTTATTTATGATATTATGTTGGTAAATATTTAGTTCTGTTTCTTTTATTATTGTTAAGTGTTGGCTTGCCTAGTAAATGAGGTTAGGCACCATCACGACCCCTTGGTTGGGATCTTGGGTCCTAACATCCACACCTTTAACAACACTAGAACATCCTAGTTGTCGGCTAGGGAATTCTGGGCAACACCAACACTTTCAGTCCCCTCCCCCTTACTCATCTCCTCATCAGATTCTCTTCAACTCCTTTCTCTTCTTCAACCAACACAGTTTTCTCACTATAACTACTTACTCGAGTACCCTCGTCCTCAGTAATAGTTTTCTCTACTTTAAATTCTGTCTTTTCACTCGCAGAAATGACTATCATAGTTTCAATGGTAGCAGAAGTTTGAATTTTAGTTTCTTGAATGGGGTTTGAGTTTGGGTATTTTCAGTTCGGGGGTATAAATAAAAAGCATCAACAACAAGATTTAGTTGCAGAGATGATTTGAGAGAAAGGATTTATGAGAGCATTAGTGTGTGAGGGAGGTTATATAAAGGTTAGAGATGATTTGGCTATTGACACTAAATCAATCAAGAATTTTAATGCCTAATCATGTTCTTAGTGACATTTTCTCAAGATTTTGAATTTTACAATTGGTGGTTTGATATGCTTAGACTGGGCGGTAGAGACATTTAGTCAGTAGGTCTAGAAACTTGTTCTTTTTATCATGCAGACTGATAGCAGTAATGATGACTCTTTTATGTCACAGATACGATCAATATTTGACACAAGAAATTGATGTAACAAGTCAATCAGGTTAATATAATTGTCTATTGGAGATGAGGTACATACCTGATGTCAAAGAATAATTTTTTTTAGTTTATTTCCTCAATGTGGCTGAGTGCCCTCTAATAGTAAGGATAATATAATGAGACCTTATCTGCGCTACTAAACCATGTTATGTGTGCATACCTGTTACATTTAACACTTAAAAACATTAAACACTTTAATTAAACATAGTCAATCATTGAGGGAGTTAGGAATATGATCAGTTCAGCTTGATGAAACCAATCTCCAAGTAGTTTCTTTCATAGTGATCCCTACTTAACGCTTTGGTGAAGACATCTGAATGTGGTCCTTTTGTGATGAATCTGATTCTTTTCCATTCTCACAACACTTGTATTATCACAAAATATTGGAACCCGTTTAATTATCATATCTCTTCTAGCTGCTAATTGATATATAATAATTATGCACAACATGATGTATGAGCAATATATTCAACCTCTACATTTGATAGAGCCACAAAATTATGCTTCTCAGAAGTAAATGATTCATCCATATCCAAACGAATAGCGGTGACTATAAGAGCGTCAATTGTATTTGCGTTCTCCATGTCAAATATTTTGAGCAGTTCCTTGATGTACTTTTGTTGATATATTATTATACCATTCTTTGTTTGCTTAACTTTTAATCCAAGGAAGAAGTTTAGATTGCCTATTATGCTCGTCTAAAACTCATTTCCCATTAGTTTGCAAACTCATTATACAAAAATTCATTAGTAGCATCAAAAATAATATCATCAACATAAATTTAGAAAATTAGTACGCTTCTTCATGTCTTCATCAGAAATAAAGTATTGTCAATTTTACCTCTTGTGAATCCGTTCTCAAAAAAGAATTTTGACAATCTTTCATACCATGCACGAGGTGCTTGCTTCAATTCATACAATGCTTTTTTCAACTTGTAAACACAATCATGAAAATCAAGACTTTCAAAACCTAGAGTTTAGCATACAAACACGTTTTCCTTCAGATTCCCATTCAAGAATGTGCTTTTAATATCCATTTGATATAATTTAAACCCCATGTAAAATGCAAAGACAATAAGCATCATAATTGCCTCTACTCTAGCAACTAGAGCAAACATCTCATCATAGTCTATGCCCTCTTCTTGATTGTAACCTTGTACTACAAACTTCACCTTATTCCAAGTGATAGTACCTTAACCATCCAACTTAATACTGAAACCCCACTTCCTTCCTATAATTGTTCTGTCCTTCGGTTGAGGTTCCAAATACCATACTTTGTTTCTTTCAAATTGATGAAGTTCTTCTTGCATAGCAACGATCCAGTTAGCATCTTGAAGAGACTATTTAATGTTCTTAGTTTTAATAATAGGCATGTAGGAAAAGAAGGAACGCATATTTCTCACTTTGTATCTAGTCATTATTCTAGAATCCACGGGGGTGAGAATGTTCTCAGTTTGTTGAGAACTTTTGTGCTTCTAGTTTCTCACTTGCAAATCTTGAGTAGCAAAATTCTGTTCCTAATAGCAGAGGAACTAGGTTCATTATTGCTAGATGTTCCAGCAACTGCCTGTTCGGCTCCCCTATCTATTGTACATCATGCTCCATTTCGAGAGAACCAGGTTCTTGCACTGTCTATCCTTGTACATCAGCGTTCTCCAGAATACCTTAATTTGGTCTGTCAACTTACATTTTTCTAATCCGAATTTTCACCACCATCGTCATTGTCCCCCAAACCTTTCATATCCAAATTATCAGTTTCACTAGATATCACATGCACACTTTCTTCAACACATAGGGTTCTTTTGTTATACACTTTATAAGCCTTACTATGTGAAGAATAATCAAGGAAAATACCCTCATTAATTTTTGTAATAAACTTTCCTAGAACATCTTTTTCATTATTATGCACGAAATATTTACTACCAAATGCTCTTAGATAAGTTATATTAGTTTTACGAACCGTAAGAAACTCATAGGGGGTGTTCTCAAGCAGTGGTCTAATCATGCATCTATTTATTATGTAGCAAGGTGTTTACAGCGTCAGCCCAAAAGGATTTAGGTAAACCGCTAGCAATCAACAAAGTTTTGCTGTATCTTTTAAAGTCTTATTTTTTCTTTCAATAACACTATTTTGTTCAGTATCATGGTTAGATCTAATGCTGGCAACTGGCTACGTTGCGGTTTATTAATGAATGCAAGAAATAAATGATATGTTTCATCTTTAGATGTAAGAAACAAGGTCCATGTAAACCTAGAATAGTCATCAATAATCACAAATATATACCTCTTTCCTCCTCTACTTTGAACCCTCACTGGTCCACATAAATTTATATGTAGTAGTTCCAAAGTACGTGAGGTACTTACAACCTTCTTTGATTTGAAAGAAGACTTGACATGCTTACCTTTTTGTAACAACCCGACCGGTTGTTTTAAGTATTGTAGCCTCGTTCCCCCATTTATTACTTATTCTGTATTTATATTTTATTATGTGACTTGCCGGAGTGGTTGGTTTAATTCTGGAGATATTTCGAAATGAATTGGGACACTTAATCCCAAGGTTAGAAGCTTAAGTTGAAAGAGTTGATTGAATGTTGACTTATGTGTAAATGACTCCATAATGGAGTTTTGATGATTCCGATTACTCCGTATAGTGAATTTTAACTTAGGAGTATGTCCAGATTTTGATTTAGAGGTCTGTAGGTTGTTTTGGCTTGAATTGGCGAAAGTTGGAAAAGTTGAAGTTTAGAGAGTTGAAAAGTTTGACCAAGAGTTGACTTTGTTATTACCGGGCTCAAATTTTGGTATTAGAAATTAGAATAGGTCTGTTATGTCATTAATGACTTGTGTGCAAAATTTGAGGTCAATTGGAGTTAGTTTGATAGGTTTCGGCATCGATTGTAGAAGTTGGTAATCCAATAGTTTCATTAGGCTTGAAATGGTGGGCGATTTGTGTTTTTGATGTCGTTTGATATTGATAACAAAAAGGTCGGAAATCCAAACTAGAGTAAGATTTTGAGAAGTAAATGTGAAAGCAATAATAATAAGAAATTGAACGACTAGAATTAAAGTGCAGAAAATAAATGGTATGAGAAAATTCAGGGAAAGAATTCCAAGAACTTTCAAGAACGCAAGTTCTATAGCCTTGACAAGATCCAAGCAATAACATTTTGATTTATTGAAGAAATCAAACGGCTTTACTTAAAAACAAATTAAAACAATAGATTCAGATCCTGACCGCTTTACGAACAACTTGAGAAAATAATTACTCTCTCACTGCTTATCCTATATGTATAAATCTAAGTCCTTTAATGCTTCCTCATTACTGTTCATTTTAAGAATGCCAGCTGAATCTCATCTCATACTTTGGAAATTTATCCTGCTATTTTTGATTCACCTTAATGTTGATCTATGTATGATCTACCACTGATAACTTGAAACCTCTTACATAATACATTATCGCTAGGGCTCACGTCTCATCGGGGAACATATGAAGTTATTTGCCTGATCCACCTAGGGCGATACTATACTTCAATAACCATATTTCATAGCATCCCAACGTGATTCATCTTATGGGGGTATTCTAATCCCATACAATTCATTAAATGCCTTCTCTTTGAATCAATACTTAATCGAAGACCTAAATGTAATCCTCTTATCATTTATCATAATTACACCCTTATTCTACTACCATGGCAGCATTCCGTCTCTTCTAAATACTCCTAGTCTTAAACTCCTCCGAGTTCATTCAGCTATAGAGAGCTTTCTATAACTTACGGAAACCATCAGCTCTCTTGTTTTGATGGACTTAATCCTGAGGAGTTACCTATTCTTGTCACCTTCTCACTCACCTTTTCTTATCCTTACTTGTGTCTACCTAAAATCATGTCGCTCTACCATACTTTAGCTTGCGATCTACACATATCTATTTATACTACTCACAACCTTCCTTTAACTTGCTAGCACCATAGATTTCCTTATGTTATTCTGGAACCTCAAGCGAGACATCACATCGTCTCTAACTCTTCTTCACTCTCTTAACTAGACCTCTGGTACTTGGAAACCATATGCTGGAAGATATTCCACTGACAACACTACTATCATTTCTAGATACTGAATCACGGTGCTTCTAGCCCTTTATCTGAAGCCTGGATTATTTCCAACCTTCTACATTTGAGTATCTCGTACCTTCTTTACCTTTACCTTTCTTACCTTTAAATCTTGCATTGTATCTTCTGTCGCTCTCATTACTTCCCTTCCATATAGGTGGAATTCACATCCACTACTTTAAGCTCTACTATAAACTTGCACCTCTAGTGCATGCATAATCTGGCGGGAGCATCATACTAACTTCTTATGAGACCGGTACTCTTCTAACTGGATTTATCGTAGAGCCGTTATAGAATATGGTTATTGTACTATATCTCTTGTACCTCTGATATTAAGAGTGATTCTGCAATCTTCTCAATCACGATTTCTACAATTATCTGGGTCTAATAATCAGACTCCTGATTTACTTAGCTGATGTAACTCTTTAGTTTCATCTTCTCTCTCAGCCTTTATGTAGGCTTAAGCTATCTTCAGATCTGCGGCTCAATGTATTAGTTATTACTTTAACTATTCATGGACACTATGGAACATCCATGATATAATGTTCTAACAATTCAAGCCTTTGTCTGTGACCTGGACTCAATTATTTCTTTTTAACTTATATCGAAGTCTTCTACGGCTGTATGAATGTCAACATATATGCTGCATGGATAGTACTCTGAAATCATAAGTGCGATCATAACGTAACTAACTTTGGGTCATTGATCGAATAACTCCTTTTTTTCCTTCTCAGCTTTGTTTACGTAAGTAATTACTTTTTCTGGTTTTTCTGCCACTTGTTATTTGAATACTTGCCTTATCTTAGCTCCCACGCATGCTGGAATTTTGTGCAACTCATATGATGTTGAATATTACTTTTGATTTTACTTCCCGTTCATTATCCACGATAGGTGCCACTTTCTTATGGAGTGCATACAATGTTGTAGTGAGACTACTATTACAAGACCAGTTTTTCTTCAAGTTACTATGCTTAGGTTGAAGCCTTCTTCCTTAATGCCTTAGCTAGTCTTTTGTTCTAGTACTTGGGGGAGGCCCTCTGACTCTTATAAAGTTGAGAGCTTATTACCTTGTATACCCGATGGAATTTTTGATATTCTTACTCGCCTATAATTATCCTTAGTTACTTACCTCCGTGCTCTTATTCTCGTAGGGTTACTTCTGAACTGAAATTTTTGACTGTCTCCCCAGTGGCATTCTCTTTTATTTCCGTAACACTTATACGGTACCTTTAACTACCCTAACTCCTATTTGAATATTTCTCAAGGATTACGATGTCATATCTGCGGGACTAAATTCACTATGTTGGGGTATACTACATTTATCTTGCTTGATCTGCTGATTTTTCTATATCCTCTTGTCTAGTCATAACTAGGCTCTTCCTAAATCAACTACTAACTGCTCGTTGGTCCACTCTCATATCTATATTTAGTGCAATATCTCTTGGGATGTCTCTTTTGTCTTAACTTACCTCTCGTAGTGGCTCCTTATGTATCAAGTGTTTATTCGCACTTATTTATCACAAAAATCTTGTACGAGAACCCTTACTGCTGTCACGACCCAACTGGAGGGTCATGACTAGCACCCGGGCCATACTTGCCGAGCACCAA